>JAVIAB010000156.1:77362533-77547533 GCA_032433765.1 Megaustenia siamemsis | reverse complement strand
ATTTATCATAAAACAACTAGCGGAGAAAACAATAGAGCATAATAAAACACTGTATACAGCTTTTATTGACCAAGAAAAGGCGATCGATAGGGTGGACAGGGAACAACTGTGGTCCGTATTGCCCTTGTACGGAGTGAGTCACCACCTAGTAGAGATATGCAAGAGCCTCTATGAAAATAGTCGCACTACAGTAAGATCTTCAGCAGGCTACTCTAAACATTTCACCATTAACTCCGGAGTAAGACAAGGCTGCGTGCGTTCCCCTTTACTTTTCATCACATATATGGACTATATATGCAAATTAGCATGCCCAATCCAAGGAAATATACCAACACGGATGATAGCAAGCGATAACACAAAAGATAACGAAATATACGTACCAGAAAACAACAGAAGAGAGGAAGAAATAAATGAAATACTATTTGCAGACGACCAAGTTCTGATACATGAAACAACTGAGGACCTGCAAGAACATATCAACAGGCTAAACAACACTTGTAAACAATACAACATGAAGATCAACATAAGCAAAACCGAAGTAATGGCAATAGCGAGAAAGAAAGAAAAACTAAACATCATAATAGATAATACAACTTTGAAGCAAGTAGACAATTTTAAATATCTGGGTAGCACGTTAACACAAGACAATAACCAAGAGACAGAGATAGATATAAGGTGTAACAAAGCATGCCAAGTTATAGGCCAAGTATCAACACTATTGAAAAACAAAGCAATAACTACGGAAGCAAAAAGGGCAATATACAAATCAATTTTTCTACCAATTCTGTGCTATCAGTGCCAGAATTGGACGCTGGACTCTAGAACAATAAGAAAGATAACGACCACCGAAATGAAATGTGTCAGAAGAATGACAGGAAACAGCTTAAGGGACAGAGTAAGAAACACTGACCTGAGGAAGAAACTCGAAATTGAACCAGCCATCGAATACATAAAGAAACAACAGATAAATTGGTTCGGCCACATAACAAGACAAAAAGAACTAACAATGACTCAAAGAGCCTTAAATAAACGCTACGAAAACGCCAGATTAAGAGGAAGACCGAGAAAGAGATGGATAAAGGGAATACTGGAGTCACTAGGAGGAATAACATCAGAAGAGGCCAACAGAAGAGCAAAGAATCGCAGATTGTTTCTCTCCTCGACGCCAACGTCAGCAGAGGCAGGATAGAAGAAGAAGAACAGTTAAAGAGTCAGCTAGAGTATATCAGCACAGTTGTAAAAATCGAAGGTAAAGTAAACTGATGGAAACAAAGAGAAACTATACCAGATAGCTCAAAAGTGTAACGCTGTAGAAAAGTCAATATTTGAATTTACAAAGCGATAGAACTGTAGAGATAGAAAGCTGTGGAGGCGGTATTACTCACGCCGCAGGAAAGAGACTATGTTTTTGAATTTTTATTTTTTTTTTGGTCTTGTCCAATAGAAAAGAAATCTCTGTCCATTCATAGAAATAAGAGTGTATGACATGAAACACGTCTTGCTGTTCCCATCCTGCCCGGATTATTTCCGGTTTGTTGATATTTTACAATCCCGTACATACAATAATTCATTTTCCGAAGACTATATCGAGGGTTGGATCTAGACTGACGGCTGCTAGTCTCACCAAACCTTAAAGTGTTGCAGGAGATTTCTTATGGTAGAGAAAAACTGTACTGGCCTAGTGCTGAAAACATAACCTCAAAAATGTGCAGGGGATAAAAATAAATGATGAATTTCAAAAATATTTTCCTTAATTGTCAGGAAGCAGACAAATAATTTCAGTGCTGCGGTAAAGCTGGTAACAAGGATCACATGGTGACGATGTAACGTATACTCATAGAAAGTATGATGACAGATTTACAAAAAACGGAAGAAAAAAATATCATTATGATTCGTCAATGAATATGATAAAATCAATGATTTTGATTTTTTGCTTTAAAAAAAAACTGGTACCATACTTTGTAGGAGTGTACGTTATACCCCGCCACATTCTCCGTAAACTTTATAATAGTATGAGTTAAAAGGAGATGCAATGTGTCACAATTTACTGTAATGTTAGTCAGTAAAATAAACGAAATGTAGAAAGACAATTCATCAACTATAAGCAGTCTTTTAAAATGCGTCATCATCATCATCATCATCATCATCATCATCATCATCATCATCATCATCATCATCATCATCAAATACCATACCTGTTTAGGTAGGTGATTATGTCTCTTCACAACTCTAGATCTCGACAGTTATTTTTCATTTCTGTTGTTGACCTTCTGCCAAACTATTCTGTTAAGCTGTCTGATATCTTTTCTTTTTGCTTCCCTCTATCTTTTCGTCCCTAAATTTTCCCGGTTGTCACAATATATTCCAGCTGTTCCCTTCTCATTGCATGGCCAAAAATAATGATTTTTTCTTCCTAAGTTTGGAAATTAGCGCGCTCTTTTTGCTTTGACCTCTTTCACAACGTTTTCATTGCTCTTCTTAGCTGTCCATAGTATTCTCAACATTCTTCTGTAAAACCACATTTCTACAGCCTCCAATGATTTTTTTTGTATGTTGTCCTATTGTCCATGATTCACTGTTACAGTGTGACTGATCCAAGAAAGATATAATGACAATTAGAGGAAGAATAGAAGAAAGATATGAAGAACGTCAAAGGAAGAATAGGTTGTGGTTGGTGTAAATAACAAAGGAGACTTATAATTGGCGAGTGTAAATTAGACCACTGAGCTCAGAACGATGGGGCGTAACCAGCTATCAGATTGCACGGAAGTGACGACAGGTGTTCAACCTGAATGCTGAAGCCCAGACAGATTTCTCCGCTAACCCAGTAGGTTACGTAAGGGAACGGATAATAGCTTTGGACTCCGTACGAACAGGTGTTCGAAAGTAGGGAACTCGGATGTAGGCCCACCTGTTGACATGAGATCGCTATCGCTGGACGAGCCTTGAAACATTTGGAGATCAGCAGCCGATAAAGTGACATAATCACGACTGAACAGACTTGTGATGTTCAGCGGTGAGGAACGATTGAGTTCTCTCTGACTGGGAAGATCAGAAGATAACAAGAGTGGTAGATCAAAGTAAATTTGGGGGAAAATTTAGGTTGGTCTATGAGGCCAATGGCAGTTTGTTATAGGAGTGTTTGACAGACGTTGTCATTTAACGGTAATCGACAGGCGATGGTCAGACTAGCAACCAATGGGTTGATAGTCTTAGCAAGTTTCCAAGATAGACCACGCCTGTATCCAAGGATAGGCGTTGTCTTATCAGGAAACAAAGAGACCCGAAAGCAAAGATTGTGAATCACTTTTTCGCCCACGAAGCTGAGGGTACGCAGAATGTAGTAAAGGAGATTAGATACCTGTCTCAAGGCAGAAGATAGGATTAGGAGTTAGTTAGTTTAGACAGGTAGATTAGATATTTTGAGACATACTATTTTGGACTTGGGAATGATAATAGTTTTGAGAGGTGGAACTGTCGTAACTCTAACATAGAAATTAGTCAGTTCCTCGGGATTATTAGTGTTACTATAATGAGTTAATCATCATCACAAGAGATTTCTGGGAGATTCTACAACGCACGTACAGACCACATCAGAGAAGAGATTATATAATTAGAACAATATGATTTTCAAGCTAACCACAATAGATTGCCAAAGAACATTATTCCGATCACGGAAGTTGCTTGTTATAAACACCGCCGTTAGGCTCTACAAAGTAACACTAAAGTAACGTTAAGACTAATAACAAGAACTCAAGAACTTTGTTGATTGTATCAGAGACATGTTGTCAAACCATGTGGATGTTAATAATAAAGATTGTTATATTTTGTTCAAAACAACGACCAGTTATGTGTCACCATCTATCGAATCAAAGTATCAATAACAAGATAAACAAATAACCGATGCTCAACAACGATAAATGTATAGAACTCTATAACATCATATACATATGTTAAGACTGGCTCTACATAACATTTAAGAACTCTTTTTCCTGTTTCTATTTCCAAAAATGAATTGCACAGAACCTTCCTCATTTTTCGGAAAGCTGCTTTTGCCTGAGCCATTCTGCATCTCACCTATATTTTACATCTATCATTTGAGGTTAACATTGTTCCCAGATATTTAAATTTATTTATCTGTTTTAATATTGTTATACCTGACTTTATTGTGCATTGCGGTGATGTCTTTTTCTTTGTTGTTACCATTACCTCTGTCTTTTTCCATTAAGGCTGAGTACTTTATTTTTGCTTTCATTCACTATAATGTCTAACATTTCTTGCAAATCATTATCACTCGTAGCGCTTAATACTGTATCATCAGCATAACTCAGATTAAAATGTGCAAATAGGGATTTATAGAAAAGTTAAAATATTTGCAAACTTTCTTTCCGAAACTCTATTATGTTTAACCGCAGACTTTACATTATTAATAGACAAAAGACAAATGAATAAGAAAGAAGTAACATACATTAAATTGCGCTAATAAATCCAAAACAAATGCAGATAAGCAAAGAAGGAATGGCTAAAAACATAACTGTGAAGTATAATAAAAGCACAAAAAATAAAGACACCAAATTTACAAGCAATTTAATGAATTAACAGAAAGAGAAAAGTTAAAATTTTAGGATGTGTAAATTCAAAGAAGAGAAATATAATAATGGGAGAAGAGAAAATAATTTAAAGATAGTGGAAGCGTATCAATCGTGTCTGTGACGATGAAAGGGCGAAGCTAAACAAGGGTACAGGGCCACCAATAATGCAGAATAAAGTGGAGGTGGCATTTCAATACATGAAACCACTCATATATTCTACAGTGGACACATACAGTAAGATCGCCTAAAGTCTATCTTTGTGGTCATTCCAAATAAGTCCAGTCCCGCTATTTGTGAAGGACATCGCATTATTAATTTCATGAGCTACAAACATATTATTAAGAATCATCATGTGACATATATGGGACAAAACAAAACCAGAAATAAGTGAGGAACAATGACAATGTGGATTTGTGGAATGAAAGGGCACCAATAATGCAATATGCATCCTGAGAACATTGGTAGAAAGAAATATGAAGGTAAATACAGATCTGTAGATTGTGTCTTAGTCTACACGACAGCAAATGATAAAGTAAAGCTTGCGGAAATAATCAATATGCTGGAGAAATTAAACATCGATGCCAAGGATCTGAGAATCATGAAAAAATGTATTGGCTATAAACATCAGCCATAAGAGTTAGCAACCACACAGGACAGTTCAACACCAAATCAGTTTGTTGACTCTCTCCTTAAAGTCTCACAACACCGCATCGGTTTGTTGACTGTCTCGTTGTAGTCTAATATCACCACATCAGTTTGTTGACTGTCTCATTACTCCCTATATAACACATTATTTTTTGTTACAAATTTAACTGTTTTCCTGGTATTAACAAGTAAGTAAATGTACCATGAATGCCTTGCTAGGCATATGGGATATATGCTGTTAGTGACCATATTTTTCTATGATCACGACACATTTTTGGGTGATGTGGTCGGTATCACGCCAGGCTGCCTTTACTTTCCAGAAAAATCTGTGGTACCCATTTTTAGAAGCTGGGTGAACCCCGGAGCCTTGTCAGTCCAAAAAAATATCAGCCACTGCTGGGGATTGAACCCGGACCCGTGTGGTCAGGAAGCAAGCACACTAACCACTCAACAACTGAGGCTATCAGGTATAGGTCTCCATAAAATAAAAATTTGACAATCTTAGTATTGGACAAGACAACACAATTGATCGTTTCCCTTCAAGAGACTGACTGCCCTTAACTCTTTCAGTACGGAAGGTTATTATCAATTTAGTGGTAGAGATTTCAGAGACAACATTTTCATGTTTTTAAACATTAATCTACATGTTTATAATTATCTAACACTTAACATATTATATATTAATTTTTTATATAATTAAACAAAGTATTTCACCACTACCAAGATGATACAAGACATATAAAAAGGATATGGTTTGATGACAGTTTACACTAATAAAATTGAGAGTGACGCACTGTGCGGCTAAACGTACATGACAGAAATCGGCATGGCGCATAGTGCGTCAAACCGTACGGAAAGAGTTGAGCGGAAAGATTTTAAAAAGCGGAACATCTCGGAACAGTGGTACCCAAACGTGTGTAAGGACGCGCTCTCTTGTCTTCCCAAAATCAGCACGATTGTTCATGATGTGCTCAGCACTAAATCAATCAACAGACCGGCTTCAGAAATGATTCCTGCATCACATCCTACATCATCATCATCATCATCATCATCATCATCATCGTGTGCCTTCTCCGCAACGAAGGCTGGCTCCCATGGATCGCCATTCTATTCTGTTTTTTGCTTTGATGGTGCAGGCTGACATAGATTGACTTGTCCATCTTTTCACGTTACTCGTCCATGTTAGTCTTGGTCTGCCTCTGCCTCTGCCTCTTTTACCTTGCATTTTTCCTTCCAATATTACTTTTAGTAGGCTGTTGTGTCTTTTAACATGCCCCAAAAGATTCATTTGTCTTGTCTTGATTGTATTTAGTAGTTCTCTTTTTATTTTCAGTTGTTTTAAAACTTCATCGTTTGTTATCATATCCTAACATACCTTATACAAAAAAAAGTGACGTACAGGGGATATGGTGTTAGTGGCCATAATTTGTATAGACCTTTGGCACATTATTTTTTTGGTAGTTTGGTCGGTATTACGCCCGTGCCGCTTTACTTTCCCAGAAAAAAAAAATCCGGTACCCATTTAAGGCTGGGTGAACCCGGAAGCCGTCGATCACGATCGAATACGACCTCTTGTCTTTTGTAGTCAAGTTCACACACCTCTGAGCTACCACAGCTCTCTTAACGTGTCGTATGTTTGTCTATAATGTTCAACAAGCGTAACATTTTCCTTTGGAACCGACACATTTTCATCGTGATCACTTGTGTTTGCTTATGCTCAAAATGTTGAGGAACCATCTCAAACAGAGACGCTAAGAGTCGACCTGACTTGATACACTCTGTTAAGGATGATCAAGAACATCAAAAAGAGGAGGAATTTTGTTCTATTCCAAACAAGATTCCATTGATTGCCTTGGCAAGCGGTATTGAAGCGGAAAACAGAAGCAGAAAAGATAAGCAGAAAAAAGAAGCAGAAAAAAAGAAGCAGAAAAATAGGCAGAAAAAAAGAAGCAGAAAACCTAAGCAGTAGACAAAAGCAAAAAACAAAAGAAGCAGAAAACAACAACAAAAAAAAAGCAGGAAAAAGAAACGGAAGCAGAAAACAGAAAAGAAGCAGATATTTATTATATATCTGAATCTTTTAAGTCTTCAATTCTTGCACATTAGGATCTATCATAATTGTATTCAAACATTGCACATCACTAGATTCATGTTCGGCTTGATTGTTCATGAAGATATCAAATAGTGAGATCTATAGCAAGCGTGAGAATCCCACATGACTGTAAGTATCTAAGGGGACTGGGTGGTCTAGGAGTTCAGGCATCGATCTCTGGACAAGAATGTCCAGGTTCGTTTCCGGTGGGAGCTTTTCAAAAATTGAACTCTTGGTTTCTTCGCAGTTTTACACTGCCCCGGTCTCTGTGTAGTGAGATCTGGCGTCCAGTCCTCTGGGTAGTGAGATCTGGCGTCCAGTCCTCTGTGTAGTGAGATCTGGCGTCCAGTCCTCTGGGTAGTGAGATCTGGCGTCCAGTCCTCTGTGTAGTGAGATCTGGCGTCCAGTCCTCTGGGTAGTGAGATCTGACGTCTAGTCCTCTGGGTAGTGAGATCTGACGTCTAGTCCTCTGGGTAGTGAGATCTGGCGTCCAGTCCTCTGGGTAGTGAGATCTGGCGTCCAGTCCTCTGGGTAGTGAGATCTGACGTCTAGTCCTCTGGGTAGTGAGATCTGGCGTCCAGTCCTCTGGGTAGTGAGATCTAACGTCCAGTCCTCTGGGTAGTGAGATCTGACGTCTAGCCCTCTCTACGTAGTGAGATCTGTCGTCTAGCCCTTTCTGAGTACCGAGATCTGACGTCTAGCCCCTTCTGTGTAGTGAGATCTGACGTCTAGCCCTCTCTACGTAGTGAGATCTGACGTCTAGCCCCTTCTGTGTAGTGAGATCTGACGTCTAGCTCTCTCTGAGTACTGAGATCTGACGTCTAGCCCCATCTGGGTAGTGAGATCTGACGTCTAGCCCTCTCTACGTAGTGAGATCTGACGTCTAGCCCCTTCTGTGTAGTGAGATCTAACGCCTAGCACTCTCTGGTTACTGAGATTTGACGTCTAGCCCTCTCTGAGTACTGAGATCTGACGTCTAGCCCCTTTTAGGTAGTGAGATCTAACGCCTAGCACTCTCTGGGTACTGAGATCTGATGTCTGGCTCTCACTGGATACTGAGATCTGACGTCTAGCCCCTTCTGGGTAGTGAGATCTAACGCCTAGCACTCTCTGGGTACTGAGATCTGACGTCTAGCCCGCTCGTGAAAACGGCGAAAAACAGAAGGTCTCGTGTGCACTCGCGCACGTTAAAGAACCATAAAGTAAAAAAGTAGTAAAGTACACCAGTCACGCTAAGTAGCGTATAGGGAATATGTTGTTAGTGACCATAAATTTTACAGACCTTCGGCACATGATTTTCGGTGTAATGTGGTCGGTATTACGCCCGTGCCGCTTTACTTTCCCAGAAAAATCCAGTACCCATTTAAGGCGTTAAAGAACCATGGCAGTTTAAAATCGAAAAGAGTAGGAGAAAATGAACGGCTGTCCGGACAAAAATTAAGCAAATCTACTCATCTATGCCGAAGAGAAATGTGTGGGACCGTAAGGTGCAGATATCGAAGCTATGCTGTAAACTAGCGACGCAATGCATCCAAACCCACTTTACAGGTGAGCGCTAACAAGAAGAAGTAAGTTGTAGCGTACTCAACGCATTCGTGTCAAGAGTCTTGCACGTGTAGAACTCTTACCAAAAACAACACAGTGTCTGCAAATGAGATGAATCACTCTCGAAACGAATATTTTCACAGGTTCCCCAAGTTGTGCTTCTCTCCGTTCTGTGTGTAGTCATCATTGTTGGGAACAGCTGTGTTCTGGCAGCCATCAGGCTCTCCAAGAATTGGCGGGAGTCAAGGATGAACTTCTTTATCATGCACCTCGCTCTAGCAGGTTGGTTTATCAACAAGAGTTATCTCCAGTTAATAACCTCAACCATTGCAATCACAAATACTGACGTTATATAAAGAAAATGAAATAGTATGGAACAGCTAAACTAGTAGAAAGACAAGACAAACTGCAACGTTTCGGCAAAAACCTTCATCAGGTTTTACAAACTAAACATATAAATATAAACCAGAAAAAAACACAACAGTACTGTTTCTTATACGTGATGAAGGTTTTTGCCGAAACGTTATAGTTTGTCTTGTCTTTCTATTAGTTTAAATGTTCTATACTATTTTATATTTATTGTATGTTTTCTGCACCTGTATTAGCTGGCCAGCATAGTATAGCATGTTTTGTATTTTTGATATTTGTGCTAAATCTTCATTCACGTTATAGCCTTCAGCACGAACGTCCTCTCTTTCACCATCAAAATTTAAAATGCCACAAAAAGATCATATTGGTACAATTTCTTAACAAAAAGCATCACCATAAACAAGACAGGCAACAATATCACCATACAACTTCTCACCACCATTATTGGCATCACTACTTCATTATTATCATGCTCATCCTTACTACCGTTATTCTCGTCATGATCATCATGTGCCATACCAGTTGGAGTAGGAGATCATGTCCTTCCATAATTTTCTATCCACAGTACATCGTATCAATTCTGTTGTTGGCTGTTTTCCATGCCATGTCTCCATCCTATCTAGTATCTTCACTCTTTGTCGTTCGCGATCTCTCTTTCCTTGTATTTTGCCAGATGTAACCAAGTATTTTCGTTCTTTCCTTTTCTCGTGATGTGTCCAAAACATGTCGACTATTTTTTGCTGATGATCTTTAGGAACTCCCTTTTAGTCTTGACCTCTTTAAGAATGTCCTCCTTGGTGAGATCAACATCATAACTTTCATTAACATCAAGAATCATCAACAGCTTTCTTTTTCCTCTTCTTCTACTTGATTTTATGAGCGGCGCTAGACGTCACATAGGCGCGTTCGCCATCCATCTCTATTCTTGACGAGATGTTCGATAAGTCTATACCTGCCAACTTTGCTTCTCTTATAAGTGTTCGTTTTAGTTTATCTCTATGTCTTCCTATTTTTCTGTATCATGATGTTTGCCATAGAAGAACCTGTTCTGAAATTCTTTTGTTGTCCCTTTTCTGTTCGACATATGTCCATCTTCTCTTTTCTGTTCGACATATGTCCATCTTCTCTTTTCTGTTCGACATATGTCCATCTTCTCTTTTCTGTTCGACATATGTCCATCTTCTCTTTTCTGTTCGACATATGTCCATCTTCTCTTTTCTGTTCGACATATGTCCATCTTCTCTTTTCTGTTCGACATATGTCCATCTTCTCTTTTCTGTTCGACATATGTCCATCTTCTCTTTTCTGTTCGACATATGTCCATCTTCTCTTTTCTGTTCGATATATGTCCATCTTCTCTTTTCTGTTCGACATATGTCCATCTTCTCTTTTCAACTATAGATGGGATCGTTTGTTGCATGACCATTTCTCTTATCTCGATATTAGTCTTGATTGAATTGATTCAATATCACACATTGTATTCATCTTAGGCATTTATCTTCAAAAACGTTTAGTTGTCTTTCAACCACTTTTGTTTCCCAGCTTTCACATACGTATGTAAAAGGAAAAAGCCCCCGTCACGCTAAGTAACGTATAGGGAATATGGTGTTAGTGACCATAAATGTTACAGACCTTCGGCACATGATTTTTGAGGTAATGTGGTCGGTATTACTCCCGGGCCGCTTTACTTTCCCAGAAAAAATATCCGATACCTATTAAACATACGTATGTAAGGATTGATAATACGTTTAAAAGTTGAACATTCTCAGTTTAATTTTCTTGCTTCGTATTTTTTTTATTTAACTCCTGCAGTAATCGCTATTATAATGGCTAATGAATAAGTACTGGATAGCTTGGTGTCATGACATGGAAAACAGTCAACAACAGAGCTGATACGATGCACTGTAGATAGAAGATTGTGGAAGGACATGATCGCCTACGCCAACCGGCATGGCACATGATGATGATGAATGAATAAGTAAGAGCGAAATCTATTAACTTTTTGAGTGACTAATGTTGAATCAATGCAGAACCAATATAGTTAAAAAGTACTATCTACAGGTAATGGGAGCCGCGATAGCTCAGGGGTTAGTGAACTTGACTACAAAGGACAAGAGGTAGGATTCGATCCCAACCGACGGCCCTCTGTTCACCCAGCCTTTAATGGGCACCGGATTTTTTCCTGGGAAAGTAAAGCGGCACGGGCGTAATACCGACCACATTACCCCAAAAATCATGTACTGAAGGTCTGTAAAATGTATGATCACTAACACCATGTTCCCTATACGCCGCCACTTCGAGTGACAGGGGCACTTGACTTGTTATTTTATCTACAGGTAATACAATATTCTTGAAAGTAGTGAATCATTTCAGATCAGAAGGTATGTTTACAACGCTCAGAAAAAAAAATTGCAAATAATCAACAACAGAAAAAAATCGCAAATAATCAACAACAGAAAAAAAAGAACAATACATGGTCCGAAGCAGGATATATAGTTAGCTGCTATCGTCTTATAGATAGCTGAGCTGGCTGTGTGCTCTAGCGTTTGGTTTCTCGTGGCAAGACGATGTGCCAAGGAGTATGGGTTCGACCCAGCCTCGGACCACATATTGTTCTGTTTTTATTCTGTTGTTGATTATTTGTTATTTTTTCCGAGGACTGTAAACAAATCTCTTGCCTGAAACGATTCACTGATCTATCGCCTCAGAAGTTTCCCTCCACAAGATACACTCGATTCATTTATTATTGTTTGTCTCCATTCTTAAATGTAACTTATTCCTACCAGGAGAAATAATTTATGGCTGGAAATGTTGCGCATTATCTGTATAATAGTGCAGTAACAACATTTACATAAATAATTTGTTATCCATCAGAGTCCTTTTGAGTCAGTAATTTTTTTTTACTATATTTGTGCTATGATTACAATCACGAGAAAGTCAGTTTTAATGGCACGCCTTTGTGTGAAGAAACAATGTAGGTAAAGTAAGCAGTGCACATGCATTAATGAACTTTGTTAAATCCGAAGCAACGATCGTGTTGCTGAAGATTTGCTTAAAATAATATCTGAACGCTGGTGTCGTTTAGAATGAAAAACACTTTTTCACCGGATTCATTTATGTTTCTAATTTTGGCCAATTTATTAAAATATTTCGGGTGGTTAAACATTTTCTGCGTGGATCGAGAATATTTCTTGAAACAAATAGGTTGTGTATTGTGTTATTATTTCTATTAAGAAAATAATAGAAGACAGGCGTGATACATCTATCCAAGCACATTAAAACATGAGAAAATAGTTCATAACTAAAGAATAATGTGTAGCTAGGTAAGTGAATATATGTTGTGAGGTATTTAGAAAACAGTTTGTGTGGACACGTATCAACATCATACATTCTAGGTGTCTAAGGTCAACGAAGGATAGGAAATGAGATTTTCTTGATATTTTTTTCCCGGTGCCCAAAACGATTATGAATTTAAATTTCAAACTGAACATTCTGAATGGGTCGTTGAACTTTGAAATATACAAATGGATTTGCGTTTAAAAAAAAAACATGTTTAAATACTTTCTTTAAACAATGATTGTAATTTGAGCTGAAATTTAAATCTGGTGTGTTAAATTTTTTTTTCATTTTGCTCATTTTTTGTTTTCAGAAAATATAGTTAAATGATATAATGCCTTACAAAAAAAATATATTCCCACATTGTGTAATACCCCCTTTTTAATTTGATAATTTCATATAACAAGTTCTTGTAGAAAACAAATCTAGTACATAATTGGAATGTGATGACATAATAGACACAGAATGTTCAGGACAGACTAGATCATTCCGTCCAGCAAAATAATTCCGCAGTTAAAGAGTTAAAAAAAAAGCAACATAGTTTTAAAACAAGCTGTGTGTATTTAGAGTATAATTGATAATAATTATATGAGGCAGTCTACATCGAGGAAAGCCACATTTCTGGAATGTAGTAAATGAAAGTTCCTGTGTGTTACCGGGGCCTCATTTTGAGTAAAGAATAGTGACACTGTGACCTTCTATGCATGTCGTAAGAGGCCACCAAGGAGATTGATCGATGGCTTGACAAGCTGTCATTGTAAAAAGTATTGTTATGGAAACAGAGACATAGATTTTAGAGGCAGTGATCTTTGCAATGTGTGCAATTTTGGCACGCAAGGTTTCTGTTTTTGAGATTGTGGTTCTGCCCTATATGCCGTCTTCGGCTCGAAAGGACAGTAGATAGATAGACAGACAGACAGACAGACAGACAGACAGACAGACAGACAGACAGACAGACAGACAGACAGACAGACAGACAGACAGATAGACAGATAGATAGATAGATAGTAAATGAAAGTAGAATGCATCTTCCAAATAGTAACGTATGTTTGTGAATCATGGACAATCTACAAACAGGAAAGAAGAAAATCGATCGATTCAAATGAAACAAAATCCTACAGAAAAAAATCACGAAGATACCATGGATAATGAAAAAAAGAGCAATAAAGACATATTAAAAGTTTTAAATATTAAATAGAACAGGCTTATAAACACCATTCTACAGAGGAAAGTAAAGTAATATGGCCACGTCAAAAGACAAGCAGGTTTAAAAGAAGAATAATAGAAGGCGTGGTTCCTGGGCGACGCATCAGGGGCAGTTCAAGAAGACGGTGGTCTCAAGACATCAAGGAGACATTGAACATGACAACAAAAGTTGTTGGAGATCTGGTTAGCGATAAAGATTCTTTCAAACCGGCTGTGGTGAATGCAACGTTCTGCAAAGACATGCAACCTGATGATGATGATGATGATGATAACAATGATGATAAGTAAATAAAAGCCAAATGCCAACTCTGAGTCGTCAAAACAGTTACTGACTATCTCAGACATTATCATAGATACGGCTCTATTATCATATCAACCTTTCATACAGACCAGATCTATATCACAAATATATCAAATGAACGTCATTAGCATCTTGATAGAAGAGAAACATAAAACATGATTAGTTCATTTCAGTAATGAATTATTCATTCTTATGAAAATATATAATAGGCAAGTACATAAGGTCAATGAAAAAGAAGGAAAGAGTGGAGCAAAGATAACTTCTGTATCTGTCCAGCAATAATTACCATTGATATAAAATGGTCTTTCGCTTCATGATGAGACAGTTGGAAAATGGCAGCTGATAGCCATCAACAGGGTAACTACCGTTATTGTTTCGCCGTTCAGCTTATCTCATGGCTGATGTTGCAAATAATGAAGACAATAAACAAAGAATGATATTGAGCAGCTAGACTAACAGAAAGACAAAATAAACTACAACGATTCGGCAAATGTCTTCATCAGTAGTAGCCTCCGTTTTTTCCGCCATTTTTTAGATCTGTGTTTTTGTACGTTCTTAATTTTGTATTTATTGTGTATAATGTGCTTGTTATACCTGATGAAGGTTTTTGCCGAAACGTTGTAGTTTATCTTGTCTTTCTGTTAGTGTAACTGCGCAATACCATTTTATGTTTATTTTCTTTGCTTTCTGCAGCTATACACACGGCTCCGTATAGTATTTAATATTTGTTATGTTTGATGTCTTTGAGAGGTGCGCGTGGCCGTGCGGTTAAAACCACTGTTTCGCTAGCTGAATAGCCGGCGTACGGTGTTCGAAGCCCGCGGTAGACAGAAAGGATTTTTTCTGTCGGGGGTGAAACAAAAATCCTGAGTATCACACGTCGTGGCGACTGCTTGACCAAGCGGCCTTTATCCCTCGGGTTCTATCGTTGCCCCCGACATACACCAACAATGGTACTATGTGTTGTAAAGATAGATAGATATCTGTACTTATCTCCTTATAATATTGGTAGTTCTTGCTGCAGAAAGATCAAAACAGTTTTATCTCGAGAGATCTCGTCTATTTTCTATTGCGTATTTTTTCTTCTCAGACTTCACTTCATTTTCGAATGTTATAATGCATCACTTTTTATATATCTTCTCCGCGTGCTAGATCATATGCAAGCTTTCCCAATAGTGTATCACTAATGGAGAATTAGCTGAAGCCAACTGAGAGAATTACACAAAATGCCGTTTTCTGGAATCCCCAGGGAAAAACACAAAGAGAAACACCAAAATATTTTTGGAGAAGACAGATGGAAGCAGAGATGTAGTTGATGGGGAATATATTGAATGAATTTAAGAGAATGGCAAGAAACAGAACGGCTTGGTAAGTGCGTTGAAGACCTATGCTCCACAAGGAGCTGAAAGTAAGAAGGAGAAGAAGAATGGAGAATTCACTCAAGAAGGCCTTGATAATGCAACTCCTGTGGCTAGGGTAGTCAGTCAATAAGGTTATTCTTCTAAGGATGCTATCAGGAAATGCTCTAAACGCGGCCAATGCAGAACTTTATTACAAACATTAGCGGAAACATATTGTGACAGCTGTAAAAGTCGCGGAAAAAGAAAGAACAAGAGATAAAAGATACCAGAGCATAATAAAATGGTTGATAGGAAATAGTAGTAGATGTAATATTGGAAATGACTGCTGTAGTCTGGACAAAGAAAAAGGTTGCGAAATGAGGGTGTGAATCGCGTCGAGTGTGTGTTCGTGTACTTGACTCGAGATAGCCAACCGTTATCACTGAACACAATATGAGGCTTTTAGACTGTGGTCTAGTACTGCTCAATGGCCCAGCTCCAATATGATGAGCTCAGTTATGGTGAACAGATGATTGAGCCAGATGGTAAAATGGTCAACGCAGATCTTGAGATCAGCCAAAGAGAGACATCAAGGTGTGTGTGTGGGGTGGGGGGCAGCTTGGAGGCCCGACAGACCAGTGGATGTACAAGTTAATAACAATAACGATGAAGATAACGGCGGTCATGATGGGAACATGTTAATGAAGATAACTTCGGATTTAGCAATGATGATGGATTGTTTAGCTGCCCTGCAAGAAGCTCTATATTTAATGTTGTTTAGAAACGGTTCATGCGACTAAGTCAATGCATATGATGAATATATCTGAAGATTGTTCTTGACAATTGTCGCAACATTTTAATGTGGAATTATTTAGACTGATGACAAATTTACCAAAGCCAAGTACATATTCAGATACGTCTGTCACAGCCCAGTACATATTCAAATACGTCTGTTATAGCCAAGTACATATTCAGATAAGTCTGTTATAGCCAAGTACATATTCAGATACGTTTGTCACAGCCAAGTGCATATTCAGATACGTTTGTCACAGCCAAGTGCATATTCAAATACATTTGTTATAGCCAAGTACATATTCAGATACGTTTGTCACAGCCAAGTACATATTCAGATACGTTTGTCACAGCCAAGTATATATTCAGATACGTCTGTCACAGCTGTTTGTTTTAATCTACAAGTAACATTTTAGTTATTATCTCTGAAATGTTGCAGCACTTATGGAGGAAGATGCCTCTCTATTTTTTTTCACTACATTTTTTGCACTATATTTTTTGCACTATATTTTTTCATTTCTCCTCTGTTGCAAAGTACATGCCACTTATGTGTAAAATTGATATTATATGGAAGTGGTTCAACAAAACTCAATTTTTAATTATAAAAGATGTATAATTTTAAGATATAGTTTCCTCTAATTAATTTGATTGTATTTTAGAATGATGTTTATGTGGTCATTCTTATAAGACACAGATGAAGAACTTAGTTGAAGTAAAAATGACCAAACAAAAAAAATTGTGCTGTCTATTCTTTTCTCGTTCTAGTCCTACTTTTCCCGCTCGTTCTCAGATCTTCTTGTGGGAGTGATGATGTCCTTGAACGACCTGGCAACGAAGGTGACGGTCGAGTGGTACGCCGGGAACGTGATGTGTAAGATCATACAGTTCCTGCAGACGGTGGTCACCTACTCGTCCACGTACATGTTGGTCAGCCTGTCCCTCGACCGCTACGACGCTGTGGCCAGGCCCATGAATTTTTCCAAAAGTGGTGAGAACGTGCTGATGTATCCTACAACCTCTCAGATACAAGGATTTATTACTGCAAAACTTGTTCATAAATCATCATCATCGAGTGCTATCTCCGCAACGAAGGTTGGCTACCATGGAGCGCCATTCTGCTCTGTCTCTTGCTTTGATGGTGTAGGTTGTCATAGGCTGGTTTGTCCATCTTTTGGTGTTACTCGTCCATGGTAGTCGTGGTCTGCCTCTGCCTCTTTTACCTTGTATTTTCCCATCCAGGATTACTTTTAGTAGGCTGTTGTGTCTTTTAACATGGCCCAAAAAATCGCATTTGAGTTGTTTGAATTGTGTTTAGTAGTTCTCTTTTAATGTGTACTTCTTTTAAGAATACATCTTTTGTTTTCTTTTCCTTCCATCCAATTCTACCTATTCTTCTATATATATCCACATTTCAAAAGCTTCAATTCTCTGTTCTGTTTTCTTGTCTAATGTCCATGTTTCTGCACCATACAGGAATGTTGAGAAGACATAACACTTTGTTATTCTTAGTTTTAGCCCTGGTGTTATTTGTTTTGATGTTATAGCTTGTTTCATAACTCGTGCCCAACTTTTAAAATCGAT
This sequence comes from Megaustenia siamemsis, assembly GCA_032433765.1. Lineage (NCBI taxonomy): Eukaryota > Metazoa > Mollusca > Gastropoda > Stylommatophora > Ariophantidae > Megaustenia > Megaustenia siamemsis. Next base: position 77,529,734 of record JAVIAB010000156.1, on the reverse strand, counting down.
AGCTTTTTAACCGCTTGTTGTAAGTTGTTCAAAATTTGCATGTAAAGTTATAATGATTAGAACCCAATAGGGAATTAATTTCATAAAAAAAAACATTTGGTTATTATTGTTGCTTATTTGATTTATATAAATTTATAACGACCCATTGATGTAGTCATAACTTAATGTTTACAGCATTTTAAGTAAAAAATAGCGAGTAAAAATCAATACACGGCAAAATTGACGTGTTTGCACGCTTTCGCCGTGGTTTTTTGACACAATTAGACACTTGTAAAGAACACGAGAAATTGTGTGTTCCATTTCCGTTCATTCAGAGGTGCAGGCGTGGAACGATAACATTTATCATGAGTCTTAAAATGAAATTCTGCAGTTTACAAAACATCGCAATAAAAATGTATGACTATTTTTGCAAAGAGGCTAAACGAGGAAGATTATTTCATTCTTTAGAAAACCCTGAGAATAAGACAAGACACATTTTGGATTTATCTAAACGGTCATTTAATCGCTGGATTCAAGCACGTGACCGTCAATGTTCAAAATATACAAAATCACAAGGAAGAGCAAAAATGTTGGATAATTTCGACAGTGAACTTATTAGAAGTGAAATTCGCAAAATGTTGGGTATGAATGAAACTGTTACAATAAGAAAATTAAAAGTATCGCTGAAAAAGAACAGTATTGAAATATCAAGGTCTACATTATGGAGGAATGTGAGTGCTGCAGGCTTTACATTCAGAAAGTATTCCATTGGCCGAAACATCATCTGTGAGAAGCCACATATAGTAGTCATGAGAAGCAAGTACTTACGTGAAGTAAAAGAGGTGCGCAAGCAAGGTTATGATATTCTGTACTTGGATGAAACATGGATAAATGCTCACCACACTAACCAAAGGGAATGGCAGTCATCAGATGGAAAGATTAAGAGATTAATACCTAGCAGCAAAGGACAGCGCTTGATAATTGCTCATGCAGGTAGTCGACAACATGGACTAATACAGAATGCAGAGCTCATTTTTCTTTCAAAATCCATAGACAATCGGGATTATCACTCTGAGATGAATGGTCACATATTTAGACATTGGATTGAAAATTCTGTTCTCCCATCACTAGATCGACCATCTTGCCTAATAATGGACAATGCAGCGTACCACAACATTGTTGCACTTGAAGATAAAGTCCCGACGTCATCCAGTACAAAAGATGCTATTAAGATATGGCTCACAAAGGAGCACATACAATTTAATAACATGTACTTAAAACCTGAATTACTATCTCTAGTAAAGCAAAAACAAAGGACAAAGATTTTTCAAATAGATAAGATTATCCAAGAGCACGGTCATATAAGTTTGAGGCTGCCACCTTACCATGCTCATTTAAAGCCAATAGAACTAATCTGGTCAAAATTAAAAGGACAAGTGGCAGATGAAAATACAACATTCAAAATATGCGATGTAAAGACTCTTGCTAATCTCGCTTTATTAAATATAGACAAAGATTATTGGGCTAAATGTGGAGACCACGTCTTAAAACAGGAAGAGGAATATTGGAAAAATGATGGTTTGTGGAATGTTCAACCCCAAACAGTTATTAATCTTTTAGACTCGTCTGATTCAGAATGAAAGTATATAGCCCCCACAATGTTGGCCCCTATATTACCTTAAATTAGTTCAACAAACGGTCCTTATCAGGACCACACAACTATGAAAATTGGACATACAGGTATACCTTGATATTATCGTCCGTCCTCGAACTGAGAAGACAATAATTCTCCTGGTGTTTTGTCTTATTACGTTATTTCCCCATTACGGCCACGCCTTTACCTAGTGAAAATTAATCATAGACCAGCAACTACGGTAATTTCTATTATTTAGGGGTTCACAATTTACAATTTTGACAAACATCAAAGAAATTCGCCGCTTTAAGAAAACTGCAGCTGCAAGATATTTGTTAAATATACATTTAAAGGGTCTTTTGCATTCTAATAACATTTGGAAAATTTCAACAGTTTTTAACAAACGGTTACTGAGTAATAGCGTTTTGAAGTTGGGCACGTGATTTGAAACGAGCTATAGTATGATCTTCATGACATTAAAATTACGTTTTGCCATTCCTCAGAAATATCCTGCTCATAAATAATTTTAAAAAATAAAGTCTTTTTGAGGAAACTTCCAGACATATTAATCTTCAAGCATCTAAACGGTCATTTCAAGATTACTGAAATGACCATACAACATTGTTGATTATATGAATAAAGAAAGAGCCCAGTCTGACCACAAACTGGCCTATTTGGAATATGGCGTTAGCGCCAATATTGTTAAAAATAATTTTCAGTGCGCTATTTCCGGTGGGCAATGTGTTCTGTGTAGGGAGCCGCGATAGCTCAGTGGTTAGTGAACTGGACTACAAAGAGCAAGAGGTCGGGTTCGATCCCAACCGACGACTTCTGGTTCACCCGGCCTTTAATGGGTACCGGATTTTTTTTCTGGAAAAGTAAAGCGGCACGGGCGTAATACCGACCACATTACTCAAAAAATCATGTGCTGAAGGTCTGTAAAATATACGGTCACTAACACCATATTCCCTATACGCTACTTGGCGTGACAGGGGTACTTTATTTTACATTTTTTTTTATATGTTCGGTGTTGGGTCTTTCCCCCGTCTTTTTCCCCCATAAAGGTCTAGTATCTATTTAAGGCTGGGCGTACCTGTTTGTCTGATGTTCAGAGTTCTCTGGACAGCTAAAAGGACCCACGAGGACATTATAAGGCATTATAAAAGTGGCCAACACAAAAAGGGGAGCTCCTAAAAAAATCAGAAAGAAACAATCGACATTTTTCGGGGACATCATGAGAAGAGAAAAGTTTGAGTACTTGGTTACAACTTGCAAAATGCAGGGAAAGAGAGATAGCGGACGACAAAGAGAGAAAATATGGAGTGCTTGGTGTCACGGCATCAAAAACAGACAACAAAAGAATTTACACGATGCACTATGGACAAAAAAATTGTGGAAAGACATGATCGCCTATGTCAACCGGCATGTCAAATGATGATGATGAACTTGGAAGCTGACTAAACACGAATTCTTGTCCTACCTTAGTAGTCCAGTACACTAACTATAGAGTTGCCACGAATTCTTGTCCTACCTTAATAGTCCAGTACACTAACTATAGAGTTGCCACGAATTCTTGTCCTACCTTGGTAGTCCAGTACACTAACTATAGAGTTGCCACGAATTCTTGTCCTACCTTGGTAGTCCAGTACACTAACTATAGAGTTGCCACGAATTCTTGTCCTACCTTAGTAGTCCAGTACACTAACTAGAGAGTTGCCACGAATTCTTGTCCTACCTTAGTAGTCCAGTACACTAACTATAGAGTTGCCACGAATTCTTGTCCTACCTTGGTAGTCCAGTACACTAAGTACAGAGTTGCCACGAATTCTTGTCCTACCTTGGTAGTCCAGTACACTAAGTACAGAGTTGCCACGAATTCTTGTCCTACCTTAGTAGTCCAGTACACTAACTATAGAGTTGCCACGAATTCTTGTCCTACCTTAGTAGTCCTGTACACTAACAATAGAGTTGCCACGAATTCTTGTCCTACCTTGGTAGTCCAGTACACTAAGTACAGAGTTGCCACGAATTGTTGTCCTACCTTAGTAGTCCAGTACACTAAGTACAGAGTTGCCACGAATTCTTGTCCTACCTTAGTAGTCCAGTACACTAAGTACAGAGTTGCCACGAATTCTTGTCCTACCTTAGTAGTCCAGTACACTAACTATAGAGTTGCCACGAATTCTTGTCCTACCTTGGTAGTCCAGTACACTAAGTACAGAGTTGCCACGAATTCTTGTCCTACCTTGGTAGTCCAGTACACTAAGTACAGAGTTGCCACGAATTCTTGTCCTACCTTAGTAGTCCAGTACACTAACTATAGAGTTTCCACGAATTCTTGTCCTACCTTGGTAGTCCAGTACACTAACTATAGAGTTGCCACGAATTCTTGTCCTACCTTAGTAGTCCAGTACACTAACTATAGAGTTGCCACGAATTCTTGTCCTACCTTAGTAGTCCAGTACACTAACTATAGAGTTGCCACGAATTCTTGTCCTACCTTGGTAGTCCAGTACACTAAGTACAGAGTTGCCACGAATTCTTGTCCTACCTTGGTAGTCCAGTACACTAAGTACAGAGTTGCCACGAATTCTTGTCCTACCTTAGTAGTCCAGTACACTAACTATAGAGTTGCCACGAATTCTTGTCCTACCTTAGTAGTCCTGTACACTAACTATAGAGTTGCCACGAATTCTTGTCCTACCTTGGTAGTCCAGTACACTAAGTACAGAGTTGCCACGAATTCTTGTCCTACCTTAGTAGTCCAGTACACTAAGTACAGAGTTGCCACGAATTCTTGTCCTACCTTAGTAGTCCAGTACACTAAGTACAGAGTTGCCACGAATTCTTGTCCTACCTTAGTAGTCCAGTACACTAACTATAGAGTTGCCACGAATTCTTGTCCTACCTTGGTAGTCCAGTACACTAAGTACAGAGTTGCCACGAATTCTTGTCCTACCTTGGTAGTCCAGTACACTAAGTACAGAGTTGCCACGAATTCTTGTCCTACCTTAGTAGTCCAGTACACTAACTATAGAGTTGCCACGAATTCTTGTCCTCCTTAGTAGTCCAGTACACTAACTATAGAGTTGCCACGAATTCTTGTCCTTCCTTAGTAGTCCAGTACACTAACTATAGAGTTGTCACAACTTCTTGTCCTTCCTTAGTAGTCCTGTACACTAACTATAGAGTTGTCACAACTTCTTGTCCTTCCTTAGTAGTCCTGTACACTAACTATAGAGTTGTCACAACTTCATGTCCTTCTTTGGTAATCAAGTACACTAACTATAGATTTGTCACAACTTCATGTCCTTCCTTGGTAGTCAAGTACACTAACTATAGAGTTGTTACAACTTCATGTCCTTCCTTAGTAGTCCTGTACACTAACTATAGAGTTGCTACGAATTCTTGTCCTCCTTAGTAGTCCTGTACACTAACTATAGAGTTGCTACGAATTCTTGTCCTCCTTAGTAGTCCTGTACACTAACTATAGAGTTGCTACGAATTCTTGTCCTCCTTAGTAGTCCTGTACACTAACTATAGAGTTGCCACGAATTCTTGTCCTCCTTAGTAGTCCTGTACACTAACTATAGAGTTGTCACAACTTCTTGTCCTTCCTTAGTAGTCCTGTACACTAACTATAGAGTTGTCACAACTTCATGTCATTCTTTGGTAATCAAGTACACTAACTATAGATTTGTCACAACTTCATGTCCTTCCTTGGTAGTCAAGTACACTAACTATAGAGTTGTCACAACTTCTTGTCCTTCCTTAGTAGTCCTGTACACTAACTATAGAGTTGTCACGACTTCTTGTCCTTACTTGGTAGTCAAGTACACTAACTATAGAGTTGTCACAACTTCATGTCATTCTTTGGTAGTCAAGTACACTAACTATAGATTTGTCACAACTTCATGTCCTTCCTTGGTAGTCAAGTACACTAACTATAGAGTTGTCACAACTTCATGTCCTTCCTTAGTAGTCCTGTACACTAACTATAGAGTTGTCACAACATCTTGTCCTTCCTTAGTAGTCCTGTACACTAACTATAGAGTTGTCACAACATCTTGTCCTTCCTTAGTAGTCCTGTACACTAACTATAGAGTTGTCACAACATCTTGTCCTTCCTTAGTAGTCCTGTACACTAACTATAGAGTTGTCACAACTTCTTGTCCTTCCTTAGTAGTCCTGTACACTAACTATAGATTTGTCACAACATCTTGTCCTTCTTTAGTAGTCCTGTACACTAACTATGAAGTTGTCATAACATCTTGTCCTTCCTTAGTAGTCCTGTACACTAACTATAGAGTTGTCACGACTTCCTGTCCTTCCTTGGTAGTCAAGTACACTAACTTTAGAGTTGTCACTTCTTGTCCTTCCTTGGTAGTCAAGTACACTAACTATAGAGTTGCTACGAATTCTTGTCCTCCTTAGTAGTCAAGTACACTAACTATAGAGTTGTCACGACTTCCTGTCCTTCCTTAGTAGTCAAGTACACTAACTATAGATTTGTCACAACTTCATGTCCTTCCTTGGTAGTCAAGTACACTAACTATAGAGTTGTTACAACTTCATGTCCTTCCTTAGTAGTCCTGTACACTAACTATAGAGTTGCTACGAATTCTTGTCCTCCTTAGTAGTCCTGTACACTAACTATAGAGTTGCTACGAATTCTTGTCCTCCTTAGTAGTCCTGTACACTAACTATAGAGTTGCCACGAATTCTTGTCCTCCTTAGTAGTCCTGTACACTAACTATAGAGTTGTCACAACTTCTTGTCCTTCCTTAGTAGTCCTGTACACTAACTATAGAGTTGTCACAACTTCATGTCATTCTTTGGTAATCAAGTACACTAACTATAGATTTGTCACAACTTCATGTCCTTCCTTGGTAGTCAAGTACACTAACTATAGAGTTGTCACAACTTCTTGTCCTTCCTTAGTAGTCCTGTACACTAACTATAGAGTTGTCACGACTTCTTGTCCTTACTTGGTAGTCAAGTACACTAACTATAGAGTTGTCACAACTTCATGTCATTCTTTGGTAGTCAAGTACACTAACTATAGATTTGTCACAACTTCATGTCCTTCCTTGGTAGTCAAGTACACTAACTATAGAGTTGTCACAACTTCATGTCCTTCCTTAGTAGTCCTGTACACTAACTATAGAGTTGTCACAACACCTTGTCCTTCCTTAGTAGTCCTGTACACTAACTATAGAGTTGTCACAACATCTTGTCCTTCCTTAGTAGTCCTGTACACTAACTATAGAGTTGTCACAACATCTTGTCCTTCCTTAGTAGTCCTGTACACTAACTATAGAGTTGTCACAACTTCTTGTCCTTCCTTAGTAGTCCTGTACACTAACTATAGATTTGTCACAACATCTTGTCCTTCTTTAGTAGTCCTGTACACTAACTATGAAGTTGTCATAACATCTTGTCCTTCCTTAGTAGTCCTGTACACTAACTATAGAGTTGTCACGACTTCCTGTCCTTCCTTGGTAGTCAAGTACACTAACTTTAGAGTTGTCACTTCTTGTCCTTCCTTGGTAGTCAAGTACACTAACTATAGAGTTGCTACGAATTCTTGTCCTCCTTAGTAGTCAAGTACACTAACTATAGAGTTGTCACGACTTCCTGTCCTTCCTTAGTAGTCAAGTACACTAACTATAGAGTTGTCACAACTTCATGTCCTTCCTTAGTAGTCAAGTACACTAACTATAGAGTTGTCACAACTTCATGTCCTTCCTTAGTAGTCCTGTACACTAACTATAGAGTTGTCACAACATCTTGTCCTTCCTTAGTAGTCCTGTACACTAACTATAGAGTTGTCACAACATCTTGTCCTTCCTTAGTAGTCCTGTACACTAACTATAGAGTTGTCACAACATCTTGTCCTTCCTTAGTAGTCCTGTACACTAACTATAGAGTTGTCACAACATCTTGTCCTTCCTTAGTAGTCCTGTACACTAACTATAGATTTGTCACAACATCTTGTCCTTCTTTAGTAGTCCTGTACACTAACTATGAAGTTGTCATAACATCTTGTCCTTCCTTAGTAGTCAAGTACACTAACTATAGAGTTGCTACGAATTCTTGTCCTCCTTAGTAGTCAAGTACACTAACTATAGAGTTGTCACGACTTCCTGTCCTTCCTTAGTAGTCAAGTACACTAACTATAGAGTTGTCACAACTTCCTGTCCTTCCTTAGTAGTCAAGTACACTAACTATAGAGTTGTCACAACTTCATGTCCTTCCTTAGTAGTCAAGTACACTAACTATAGAGTTGCTACGAATTCTTGTCCTCCTTAGTAGTCAAGTACACTAACTATAGAGTTGTCACGACTTCCTGTCCTTCCTTAGTAGTCAAGTACACTAACTATAGAGTTGTCACAACTTCCTGTCCTTCCTTAGTAGTCCTGTACACTAACTATAGAGTTGCTACGAATTCTTGTCCTCCTTAGTAGTCCTGTACACTAACTATAGAGTTGCCACGAATTCTTGTCCTCCTTAGTAGTCCTGTACACTAACTATAGAGTTGTCACAACTTCTTGTCCTTCCTTAGTAGTCCTGTACACTAACTATAGAGTTGTCACAACTTCATGTCATTCTTTGGTAATCAAGTACACTAACTATAGATTTGTCACAACTTCATGTCCTTCCTTGGTAGTCAAGTACACTAACTATAGAGTTGTCACAACTTCATGTCCTTCCTTAGTAGTCCTGTACACTAACTATAGAGTTGTCACAACATCTTGTCCTTCCTTAGTAGTCCTGTACACTAACTATAGAGTTGTCACAACATCTTGTCCTTCCTTAGTAGTCCTGTACACTAACTATAGAGTTGTCACAACATCTTGTCCTTCCTTAGTAGTCCTGTACACTAACTATAGAGTTGTCACAACTTCTTGTCCTTCCTTAGTAGTCCTGTACACTAACTATAGATTTGTCACAACATCTTGTCCTTCTTTAGTAGTCCTGTACACTAACTATAGAGTTGTCACAACTTCTTGTCCTTCCTTAGTAGTCCTGTACACTAACTATAGAGTTGTCACGACTTCTTGTCCTTACTTGGTAGTCAAGTACACTAACTATAGAGTTGTCACAACTTCATGTCATTCTTTGGTAGTCAAGTACACTAACTATAGATTTGTCACAACTTCATGTCCTTCCTTGGTATTCAAGTACACTAACTATAGAGTTGTCACAACTTCATGTCCTTCCTTAGTAGTCCTGTACACTAACTATAGAGTTGTCACAACATCTTGTCCTTCCTTAGTAGTCCTGTACACTAACTATAGAGTTGTCACAACATCTTGTCCTTCCTTAGTAGTCCTGTACACTAACTATAGAGTTGTCACAACATCTTGTCCTTCCTTAGTAGTCCTGTACACTATCTATAGAGTTGTCACAACTTCTTGTCCTTCCTTAGTAGTCCTGTACACTAACTATAGATTTGTCACAACATCTTGTCCTTCTTTAGTAGTCCTGTACACTAACTATGAAGTTGTCATAACATCTTGTCCTTCCTTAGTAGTCCTGTACACTAACTATAGAGTTGTCGCGACTTCCTGTCCTTCCTTGGTAGTCAAGTACACTAACTTTAGAGTTGTCACTTCTTGTCCTTCCTTGGTAGTCAAGTACACTAACTATAGAGTTGTCACGACTTCCTGTCCTTCCTTGGTAGTCAAGTACACTAACTTTAGAGTTGTCACGACTTCCTGTCCTTCCTTAGTAGTCAAGTACACTAACTATAGAGTTGTCACAACTTCCTGTCCTTCCTTAGTAGTCAAGTACACTAACTATAGAGTTGTCACAACTTCATGTCCTTCCTTAGTAGTCAAGTACACTAACTATAGAGTTGCTACGAATTCTTGTCCTCCTTAGTAGTCCTGTAAACTAACTATAGAGTTGCCACGAATTCTTGTCCTCCTTAGTAGTCAAGTACACTAACTATAGAGTTGTCACAACTTCATGTCATTCTTTGGTAATCAAGTACACTAACTATAGATTTGTCACAACTTCATGTCCTTCCTTAGTAGTCCTGTACACTAACTATAGAGTTGTCACAACTTCATGTCCTTCCTTGGTAGTCAAGTACACTAACTATAGATTTGTCACAACTTCATGTCCTTCCTTGGTAGTCAAGTACACTAACTATAGAGTTGTCACAACTTCTTGTCCTTCCTTAGTAGTCCTGTACACTAACTATAGAGTTGTCACAAGTTCTTGTCCTTACTTGGTAGTCAAGTACACTAACTATAGAGTTGTCACAACTTCATGTCATTCTTTGGTAGTCAAGTACACTAACTATAGATTTGTCACAACTTCATGTCCTTCCTTGGTAGTCAAGTACACTAACTATAGAGTTGTCACAACTTCATGTCCTTCCTTAGTAGTCCTGTACACTAACTATAGAGTTGTCACAACATCTTGTCCTTCCTTAGTAGTCCTGTACACTAACTATAGAGTTGTCACAACATCTTGTCCTTCCTTAGTAGTCCTGTACACTAACTATAGAGTTGTCACAACATCTTGTCCTTCCTTAGTAGTCCTGTACACTAACTATAGAGTTGTCACAACTTCTTGTCCTTCCTTAGTAGTCCTGTACACTAACTATAGATTTGTCACAACATCTTGTCCTTCTTTAGTAGTCCTGTACACTAACTATGAAGTTGTCATAACATCTTGTCCTTCCTTAGTAGTCCTGTACACTAACTATAGAGTTGTCACGACTTCCTGTCCTTCCTTGGTAGTCAAGTACACTAACTTTAGAGTTGTCACTTCTTGTCCTTCCTTGGTAGTCAAGTACACTAACTATAGAGTTGCTACGAATTCTTGTCCTCCTTAGTAGTCCTGTACACTAACTATAGAGTTGTCACGACTTCCTGTCCTTCCTTAGTAGTCAAGTACACTAACTATAGATTTGTCACAACTTCATGTCCTTCCTTGGTAGTCAAGTACACTAACTATAGAGTTGTTACAACTTCATGTCCTTCCTTAGTAGTCCTGTACACTAACTATAGAGTTGCTACGAATTCTTGTCCTCCTTAGTAGTCCTGTACACTAACTATAGAGTTGCTACGAATTCTTGTCCTCCTTAGTAGTCCTGTACACTAACTATAGAGTTGCTACGAATTCTTGTCCTCCTTAGTAGTCCTGTACACTAACTATAGAGTTGCTACGAATTCTTGTCCTCCTTAGTAGTCCTGTACACTAACTATAGAGTTGCCACGAATTCTTGTCCTCCTTAGTAGTCCTGTACACTAACTATAGAGTTGCCACGAATTCTTGTCCTCCTTAGTAGTCCTGTACACTAACTATAGAGTTGTCACAACTTCTTGTCCTTCCTTAGTAGTCCTGTACACTAACTATAGAGTTGTCACAACTTCATGTCATTCTTTGGTAATCAAGTACACTAACTATAGATTTGTCACAACTTCATGTCCTTCCTTGGTAGTCAAGTACACTAACTATAGAGTTGTCACAACTTCTTGTCCTTCCTTAGTAGTCCTGTACACTAACTATAGAGTTGTCACGACTTCTTGTCCTTACTTGGTAGTCAAGTACACTAACTATAGAGTTGTCACAACTTCATGTCATTCTTTGGTAGTCAAGTACACTAACTATAGATTTGTCACAACTTCATGTCCTTCCTTGGTATTCAAGTACACTAACTATAGAGTTGTCACAACTTCATGTCCTTCCTTAGTAGTCCTGTACACTAACTATAGAGTTGTCACAACATCTTGTCCTTCCTTAGTAGTCCTGTACACTAACTATAGAGTTGTCACAACATCTTGTCCTTCCTTAGTAGTCCTGTACACTAACTATAGAGATGTCACGACTTCCTGTCCTTCCTTAGTAGTCAAGTACACTAACTATAGAGTTGCTACGAATTCTTGTCCTCCTTAGTAGTCAAGTACACTAACTATAGAGTTGTCACGACTTCCTGTCCTTCCTTAGTAGTCAAGTACACTAACTATAGAGTTGTCACGACTTCCTGTCCTTCCTTAGTAGTCAAGTACACTAACTATAGAGTTGTCACGACTTCCTGTCCTTCCTTAGTAGTCAAGTACACTAACTATAGAGTTGTCACATTTTCATGTCCTTCCTTAGTAGTCAAGTACACTAACTATAGAGTTGTCACAACTTCATGTCCTTCCTTAGTAGTCCTGTACACTAACTATAGAGTTGTCACAACATCTTGTCCTTCCTTAGTAGTCCTGTACACTAACTATAGAGTTGTCACAACATCTTGTCCTTCCTTAGTAGTCCTGTACACTAACTATAGAGTTGTCACAACATCTTGTCCTTCCTTAGTAGTCCTGTACACTAACTATAGAGTTGTCACAACATCTTGTCCTTCCTTAGTAGTCCTGTACACTAACTATAGATTTGTCACAACATCTTGTCCTTCTTTAGTAGTCCTGTACACTAATTATGAAGTTGTCATAACATCTTGTCCTTCCTTAGTAGTCCTGTACACTAACTATAGAGTTGTCACGACTTCCTGTCCTTCCTTGGTAGTCAAGTACACTAACTTTAGAGTTGTCACTTCTTGTCCTTCCTTGGTAGTCAAGTACACTAACTTTAGAGTTGCTACGAATTCTTGTCCTCCTTAATAGTCAAGTACACTAACTATAGAGTTGTCACGACTTCCTGTCCTTCCTTAGTAGTCAAGTACACTAACTATAGAGTTGTCACAACTTCTTGTCCTTCCTTAGTAGTCCTGTACACTAACTATAGAGATGTCACGACTTCCTGTCCTTCCTTGGTAGTCAAGTACACTAACTATAGAGTTGTCACAACTTCTTGTCCTTCCTTAGTAGTCAAGTACACTAACTTTAGAGTTGTCACTTCTTGTCCTTCCTTGGTAGTCAAGTACACTAACTATAGAGTTGTCACAACTTCTTGTCCTTCCTTAGTAGTCCAGTACACTAACTATAGAGTTGTCACAACTTCTTGTCCTTCCTTAGTAGTCAAGTACACTAACTTTAGAGTTGTCACTTCTTGTCCTTCCTTGGTAGTCAAGTACACAAATTATAGAGTTGTCACAACTTCCTGTCCTTCCTTAGTAGTCCAGTACACTAACTATAGAGTTGTCACAACATCTTGTCCTTCCTTAGTAGTCCAGTACACTAACTATAGAGTTGCCACTGCTCCGTTGAACACTATAAGTGACGACCACATGGGTTGTTTTGGTCACTGAATATTAGACACATCTGTAACATGCTGGTTGCACTTTTTGCCCCATCCTTGATTGTGTCAGGCAATTAGGTGTTGAGCTAGAAGCACTTATTTGGCCTGTACAAAGGCTTTTTATTGCCACTTGTTCCTTATTGCTAAGTTGCTTGTATTACCATTTCTCTAATGAGTTGTACTTTTTTTTTTTAATATATCGGTTCCTAACAGAGCAAAAAATGTGACAAAATACATAAAAAGAGAGGTCGCGGAAAATGAAAAAAAGAAAATACTGCATAGTTTAGTGTCATGGTATAGAAAACAGTTAACAACAGAACTGATACGATGCACGGTAGATAGAAGATTGTGGAAGGACATGATCGCCTGCGCCAATCGGTATGGCACATGATAATGATGATGTTCCTAACAAATCTCTTGGAATCTTCATAAACTCTTCTTTGATCTGATCGAAGTAACGCTCCATCTTCTTTGATCTGATCGAAGTAACGCTCCATCTTCTTTGATTAATGTCTTATTCTTTTCAAGAACAATGCAATGAGAGGGACTTCATTGAAGCATAGCTCTCTAGCATCAAGTATAGCTCTCTAGCTTCAAGCATAGCTCTCTAGCTTCAAGTATAGCTCTCTAGCTTCAAGCATAGCTCTCTAGCTTCAAGTATAGCTCTCTAGCTTCAAGCATAGCTCTCTAGCTTCAAGTATAGCTCTCTAGCTTCAAGTATAGCTCTCTAGCTTCAAGCATAGCTCTCTAGCTTCAAGTATAGCTCTCTAGCTTCAAGCATAGCTCTCTAGCTTCAAGTATAGCTCTCTAGCTTCAAGTATAGCTCTCAAGCTTCAAGTATAGCTCTCTAGCTTCAAGTATAGCTCTCTAGCTTCAAGTATAGCTCTCTAGCTTCAAGTATAGCTCTCTAGCTTCAAGCATAGCTCTCTAGCTTCAAGCATAGCTCTCTAGCTTCAAGTATAGCTCTCTAGCTTCAAGTATAGCTCTCTAGCTTCAAGCATAGCTCTCTAGCTTCAAGTATAGCTCTCTAGCTTCAAGTATAGCTCTCTAGCTTCAAGCATATCTCTCTAGCTCTTCTGTTGTTGTTGACGGAATGCCACGAGTTGATGCGGGCAGGGTGTCCTATGACTCACTAATGTGGCGGGCCGTAATGGCTTTCTTGACATTCCCGGCTCTTACTGGAGAAGTTGGAGTTCGTCTGTCCCAGGCTACGCTGGGAAACTACTAGTCCAGCCCAGAGGTACTGCAATACTGGGTCCTCTATATCAGTAACAGCCACCACTACAGGGAACACGGCGATCCTAGCTTCTGTTAGCCAGCGAATCAATTCAGAGGAAGAGGTATGTTTACAGCACTCGGAAAAAATGACAAATAATCAACAACAAAAAAAAAGAACAACATATGGACCAAATCAGGATCGAACCCGTACTCAGTGGTACAGCACCTTGCCACGAAAAGCCAAACGCTAGGGAACACTGCCACTCAGCTTGACGCAGACTGTTACCAAGGGAGACCACGAGGAGGTAGAACTGCTAGGTCTTGGTCAGCTGATGGTGCGCTTGTGCTCCCACTCCTTAACTGTTCTGACAAATGGTAGAACACCTTTATTTGGCCATGCGGTTTTGTTGCTGCTTTCTTCTGTATCGGGTGGAGGCATACTAATGCATGTAGATACATAGAAATGAGAAGCTGCTATATAGCTGATAATGAAGGTGAAAGGAAAGAAACAAGAAGTAAAGGTATGGTTACAGAAGGGTTATAACCCTATTATGTTCCAATCTAGGGAGCCGCCATAGCTCAGTGGCTAGTGAACTGGACTGCCAAGGACAAGAGGTAAGGTTCGATCCCAGTCGACGGCTTTCAGGTTCACCCAGCCTTAAATGGGTACCGGATTTGTTATGGGAAAGTAAAGCGGCACGGGCACCACATTACTCAAAAAAATCATGTGCTGAAGGACTGTAAAATTTATAGTCACTAAAACCATGTCCCCTATACGCCAGTTGGCGTGACAGGGGCTCCTTTTCTTTTTTTACTATGTACCAATCTGACGTCCGGCCCACATGTTCGCCCAACGACGCCTAGCCAGACCATTTTCCTCGTGACCACGTGGCTTCATGTCCACGTTTGCGCCTAGCCTCTCCTACCTCAGGTTATTTCTTTCGTGATCCAGGGACAAGCAAGCATTGCAAAGAAGTTTCCTTTTTACTCATTTTTAATATTATTGTCTATTTTATATATTATTTTGCCATTTAGTGTTCAAATTTATTTGCTTAGATATATGTGTCTATTATCCAACAAGGAAATAACTCTAGTGGCAAAATGAGCATTGTACAATATAATCTTCATCCCAATGTGCTACCAATGCCAGACCTGGACCCTAGATGCAAGAACAATAAGAAAAATAACCTCTACAGAGATGAAATGTGTCAGATATATAATAGGAAGCAGTCTACGAGATAAGATCAGAATTGAAGAACTGAGAAAAAAGCTAGAAATAGCCCCCGCCATAGAATATATAAAGAAACAACAGATAAAATGGTTTGGCCATGTGACAAGGCAGAAAGATCAAAACACAATACAACGAGCCTTCAACAAACGTTGTGAGAATACCAGTCCCAAGGGTCGACCACGAAAAAGATGGGTCGATGGAATATTAGAAGCACTATGAAACATAACAGCAGCAGAGGCGAACAGAAGAGCAAAAGACCGCAAATTATATCTTCTCTCGACGCTGAAAGGCAAATGAGGAAGGAAAGAAGAAGAAGATATATGTGTGTATATGTGTGTGTGTGTTGTCCACTGTTACCTCTGAAGGTCTATTGAACGTCGTTCGATTGTGTTGTCCTTCACTTACATAAAGCTCTTATCCATAATTTTTCCAAACTTTTCTTCCTTTCATCATTATTCTGTAGCCACGTAGCCCAATTCCTAAAGGCGAACTATTTCTCTCTTAGTTTTCTTTGTCCATGAACAAATTAGTGGCCCACTCTGATCTAAAGAAGTTTGAAAACCCTTGTGTTCTTGAAACAATTAACTTCTCATTCGTTCTTGCCACTTGTTTGTTTCAGTTTCGTGAAGAGTCTACGGTCTATGGCCATTATTTCCCCGTTAATTGTTTGTAGTAGTTACCTCCGTCAGTCGTAGTTGACTACGGATTTTGCAGCGCCTCTGGAAATATTTTTTCTTTCAAGGTAGTACTCATACTAACTTTAAATTATTTTGTTGTAGTTGCTTCATTAATAGTTGCTTATGTAGGACTAGTTTTATTTACTTACATATCTGCGTGTGTGTGCTATTTGTTTGTTCCCGCTGAAGACCCATTGATCCGAAACGTCGTTCTAATTTGTTCCTTCCATCAATTACGTAAAGCTTTAACTATACTATTTTTTTTCATCTCTCCTTCACATTCAGCTTTATTGCAGCTTCGTAATGTTATGCATTTCTTTGCCTTGACCCTTCTGTACAAGGACATAACTAAAAGTACAGTGTTACAGCTTTATGGATAAGACATGAGTAAACAAACCAATGTTTCGTCTCAAAGGATCTTCCAATGGGGACGGTAGGTAGAGGGGGTCTTGAACGCAAGCAAATCAGAATCAATACTCTTTTCACACTCTTTGTCCATTCAACAAAATTATAACTATCTATTGATCTTTCGAGCCGTAGCCGGTCCATAGGGCATAGACTTAGATACTCCATCTCTTACATGAGGGCTTGCTTTGTTATTTGGTTATTATCTCTTCTCATCACATGTTCAACATATGACCATCGTCTCTTCTTGATTACTGAAGATATTAGTGGTTTATTGGCGATTTATCTAATTTCCTGGTTTGTTTTGAATTCGTTACATGCTATACTAAGTATTTTCTTTAGAATTTATTTTCGAATGCGTTCAACTTTGTTTCTATGTCTCCTGTTGTTTCCCAGCTCTCACATGCATACGTAAGGGTGATAGTATTTTTATAATTCCACAAAATTGCTACACTCAAATTTGCTCTTTTTGATTTGAATACTTTTTTCAAAAAATATAATTTTGTTTAAATAAGCGCGCACGCACGTGTATTACTAGATGAACGCACTTTCAATTAACATTCTAATGTTAATGTGTTTTATGTCTTTTGGCGTGTGCTGAGACTGCTATGATGGGGACTACAGCTACCTTTCTTTGTTTTGGAAATGAAATAGTAATTCGGATGATCCCACTGGCAAGGGCAGTTGTGCAATTATGGATTTTAATTCGTTTTCAGTTATGCCGGGGCCTTCCATAACCATAACCATTCTAACGTTACCTATCAACCTTTACTATTAACAATATCCTACCGGTTGGCGTAAGCGATCACGTACTTTCACAATAATCTATCCACAGTGCATCGTATCAGTTTTGCTGTTGGCTGTTTTCCATGCCATGACACCAAGCTATCCGGTATCTTCTTTGTCGCCCAAGATCTCTCTTTCTCATTGTATTTGGCCAGTTGTTACTGTTGTATTTAAACTTTCCTCTTCTCATGATGTGCCCGAAAAATGTCGATTGTTGTTTTCTTATGTCTTTTCGTAGCTCACTTTTTGTGGTGGCCTCTTTGAGAACTTCCTCATTGGTCTTTTTAGCTGTCCGTGGAACTTTCATCATTCTTCTGAGAAATCATATCTCTGTGGCCTCTAACCATCTTTTCATTTGTTTGTCTACTGTCCATGATTCGCTTCCCTAGGTCAAAATTGGCTCCATATAATACTGTTAAACTCTCCTTCTTACTTCTGTTCACATAGATTTGTTGCACAAGACGTTTTTCATTTTCTAAAGTGCTATTTTGGCCTAAGCTGTTCCGCTTTTTATTTGTCTGGTACATCGTCCATCTGATGTTTGTACCAAAGTATTTCAAGCTCTGCACTTATTTCAGATTTATTTTCAGGTCTTGTTTATTTTTATGATTCATTGTGGTGATGATTGTTTCTTCAATATGACCATTACTTCCGTTTTCTTGCTAATCAGACTGCGACCTTTCTTGTAGTTTTTTTATTTTAATATAATGTCTAACATTTCTTGCAGTTGATTCTCCGTCTCTGCTTTATCAACCTAAGTAATGATAACAAGTGCCACTACGACATCTAACCCAACAACTCAATGAAAACATCCGCAGGTTTCCAGGCCCGTCTTCTGGTATACAGTGCCTGGTCTATCTCCTTTCTGTTTGCCTTGCCGGCCCTGTACGTCTACAAGGAGACTCTCACGGAAGACAAGAAGCAGTGTTGGATGGAATTCCCAGCTCTGTGGCACTGGCAGGTAACTACTGAGCATGACAACTACCAATCATGCATGTTTCTTTTGACAGCATCAAACATTAGGAAGAATCGTGGAACTGATGTGAGGCAGATAACAGTGACAATCCGAAATGGTGGGCTTATATACCAGCGGTTAACTAGTGGACTCAATGAAGACTAGCTGGTTGATTACAGTTGACAAGGTCATCGGACTCAATGAGGACTGGCTGGTTGATTACAGTTGACAAGGTCATCGGACTTAATGAGGACTAGCTGGTTGATTACAGTTGACAAGGTCATCGGACTCAATGTGGGTGGCTGGTTGATTACAGTTGACAAGGCCATCAGACTCAATGAGGGTGGTTGGTTGATTACAGTTGACAAGGTCATCGGACTCAATGTGGGTGGCTGGTTGATTACAGTTGACAAGGACATTGGACTCAATGGGGGTGGCTGGTTGATTACAGTTGACAAGGTCATCGGGCTCAATGAGGACTGGCTGGTTGATTACAGTTGACAAGGTCATCGGACTCAATGAGGACTGGCTGGTTGATTACAGTTGACAAGGTCATCGGACTCAATGAGGGTGGCTGGTTGATTACAGTTGACAAGGTCATCGGACTCGATGTGGGTGGCTGGTTGATTACAGTTGGCAAGGTCATCGGACTCAATGAGGACTGGCTGGTTGATTACAGTTGACAAGGTCATCGGACTCAATGAGGGTGGCTGGTTGATTACAGTTGGCAAGGTCATCGGACTCAATGAGGACTGGCTGGTTGATTACAGTTGACAAGGCCATCGGACTCAATGAGGGTGGCTGGTTGATTACAGTTGACAAGGCCATCAGACTCAATGAGGGTGGCTGGTTGATTACAGTTGACAAGGCCATCAGACTCAATGAGGGTAGCTGGTTGATTACAGTTGACAAGGCCATCAGACTCAATGAGGGTGGTTGATTACAGTTGACAAGGTCATCGGACTCAATGTGGGTGGCTGGTTGATTACAGTTGACAAGGTCATCGGACTCAATGAGGGTGGCTGGTTGATTACAGTTGACAAGGCCATCAGACTCAATGAGGGTGGCTGGTTGATTACAGTTGACAAGGCCATCAGACTCAATGAGGGTGGCTGGTTGATTACAGTTGACAAGGTCATCAGACTCAATGAGGGTGGCTGGTTGATTACAGTTGACAAGGCCATCAGACTCAATGAGGGTGGCTGGTTGATTACAGTTGACAAGGCCATCAGACTCAATGAGGGTGGCTGGTTGATTACAGTTGACGAGGTCATCGGACTTAATGAGGACTGGCTGGTTGGTTACAGTTGACGAGGTCATCGGACTTAATGAGGACTGGCTGGTTGATTACAGTTGACGAGGTCATCGGACTTAATGAAGACTGGCTGGTTGGTTACAATTGACGAGGTCATCGGACTTAATGAGGACTGGCTGGTTGATTACAGTTGACGAGGTCATCGGACTTAATGAGGACTGGCTGGTTGGTTACAGTTGACGAGGTCATCAGACTTAATGAGGACTGGCTGGTTGATTACAATTGACGAAGTCATCGGACTTAATGAGGACTGGCTGGTTGATTACAGTTGACGAGGTCATCGGACTTAATGAGGACTGGCTGGTTGATTACAGTTGACGAAGTTATCGGACTTAATGAGGACTGGCTGGTTGATTACAGTTGACGAGGTCATCGGACTTAATGAGGACTGGCTGGTTGATTACGGTTGACACATAAAGACATGCACGAAAGTCTGGAAGCAGTGCAAGCAGTCATAAAGGGGAACAATAGACACACAAATCTATTGAAATGTACACAGTCACGGACAGATATAAAGGTTTGCACGTCAATAAGTTGTATAACAGACAGATATAAAGGTTTGCACGTCAATAAGTTGTATAACAGACAGATATAAAGGTTTGCACGTCAATAAGTTGTATAACAGACAGATATAAAGGTTTGCATGTCAATAAGTTGTATAACAGACAGATGAACATATATCAATAGTAAGAATAATGTTAGTAGATGAAAGAACATTTATTATTAGTGATAACTTCCGTATCAAGAGACAAACAAACTATAGAGAGAATGGTTTCTTACAATATTGTCATTCGTGGATTTTTCTTAATGCCGTTAAATAGAATTGTCTCCTAATAATCTGTTCCATAAAAGGTGACAGAACGACAAAACGTAAATGCAAGCTCGTCAACTGATATATTCTAATGACAGACATACCGACATAGAATATATGTTAGTAGATGCCCAATAAAACAGTTGCGAGGACAAATAAGTAAACATATAGGCGTGAAGACAGAAAGACGAACTTGCCAGACATTCTTGTTTTAATTCTTCTTCTTCTAAGTCAATGGTGCAATGTTGACGGTGGGTGCATCGCAGTTATCACCCTTACTCCATATTACGTCACAATTCGCTCTTTCATATTGTACATGTTAAAGTCTCCGTTTTCTTGAAATGCAACCCTTTCTAGATTAAATTATGTTTGTCCGTTCATTTTGCTTACACATGTTTCTTTTTCTTTGTTATCCTTGAAATTCGACTCTCTTCACGATAACTATTTTTATCAGGCCTATCGATCGTGATGCAATACACAATCATCTAGTTTTCAGTTTCCGGACAATTTTAACTGCTTTTTTTGTTTATTGGTATTGAAGAATATTATCTTTATAGATGTGGTCTTTTGTGTGTAATATGCATTTGCAGTGATATCAGATTTATTTTCGTCTAAAATTCTACTGTAAAATGTTCGTGGACAAATTTTAGGGGAGAATAAGTGCAGATTAAGTCGGTTGTAAGATGGTAACGAATAAACTAAACGAGAATGAGTGTCGAGCTTTATGAGAAGAGGACGTTTGAAATAAAACGGTGATGTGCTCAAATTATATGAAGAAAGACTTCCACATCAGGCATTCAGGTGGAAGTCATTTGGTGAAAAAATACAACAAAGACCAAGAAAATGCTGTGCAGAACAATTACTAGGGAAGGCTCAGCCACGGGAATAAGAAACAATCAAGAGCAAAAAGAACTAGATGTATCGCCAATTGTGGCGAGATACCGCCATAATTACCATCTTTGGCCTAAGAGGAACTAACAAACTGAGTAGCTAACAAACTAACTAATTAGCCAACTACATAAATATCTAAAAATTAACTAACTAGCAAGCTAACTAAATGACTAATTAACTAGCTAGCTTGATAAATAACAAACTAATTAACTAACTTGCTAACTAACCAATTAACTATCTCACTAACTAGCTAAATAACTAATTATCTAGCTAACCAATTAACTAACTAACGAAGTAACTAACTAGCTACCTAAATAACTAACTAACTAGCTGGCTAACTAACTAGCCAAATAACTATCTAATTAAATAACCGACTTACTAAATAATAAACTAACTAACTAATTAACTAACTAACTAGCTAACTGACTAACTAACTAACCAATTAAGATATTATCTACATCAGATTTGTCTAAGTGACGAACCATATCTTCTGCAGATGTTCATCTCCGTGATGGCGGTGGTAACATTTCTGATACCAGCCATTATCATCGCTGTCTGCTACATCGCCATCATCTCTATCATCTGGTCCAAGGGTCGGTGTCATCAACCGTGTGGTTCCGATGAAGGCATCCTTCTGTACCAGGGAAGTGAGTGATTATGTTGTTAGTGTCATCAGAATTATTTGACTACAATTTGTGAATGTTGTCTTAATCTTCATCCCAACTTTGTGCTACCAATGCCATGCCTGGACCTAGTTGCAAGAATAATAAGGAAAATAAGTACTACCCATATGAAATATGCTAGATCAATAGATCTAAGAGAGATAAGATTAGAAATGAAGAACATAGAAGAAATCTGGAATAATTCCCGCTATAGAGTACATATAGAAATAACAGATAAAATGGTTTGACCACATGACTAGGCAGAAAGATCAAAACACTACACAACGAGTCTTCAAAATAACATTGCAAGAACACCAGACCGAAGGGCAGACCACGAGAAAGATGGATTAACGGAATATTAGAAACACCAATAAACAACAGGAGAGGCCAACAGAAGAGCAAAATTGTATCTCCCCTCCACGCTGAACTGGAAATGAGGAAGGAAAGAAGAAGAAGCACAAACATACTGTCTTAATGTTTTTATTATTTAAATTTTGTCGAAATATGAATGGCAAAAATACAGAGAAAATGACACAACATGAACAAATTGGTGATGGTGAATAACATTATCTGATCAAAAATGTGTAGAATCGTTGAGAAAAATGATTCAAAGTTTAGGAATTAATTTCAAAATATTTTACAACATTGAACCCACCTCAAATAATGAACACTCCCCAAACAATGAGATTTTACAACATCGAACCCACCTCAAATAATGAACACTCCCCAAACAATGAGATTTTACAGCATTGAACCGATCTCAATTGATGAACACTCCCCAAACAATGAGATTTTACAACATTGAACCGATCTCAACTAATGAACACTCCCAAACAATGAGATTTTACAACATTGAACCGATCTCAACTAATGAACACTCCCCAAACAATGAGATTTTACATCATTGAACCGATCTCAACTAATGAACACTTCCAAAACAATGAGATTTTACATCATTGAACCGATCTCAACTGATGAACACTCCCCAAACAATGAGATTTTACATCATTGAACCGATCTCAACTAATGAACACTCCCCAAACAATGAGATTTTACAACATTGAACCGATCTCAACTAATGAACACTCCCCAAACAATGAGATTTTACAACATTGAACCGATCTCAACTAATGAACACTCCCCAAACAATGAGATTTTACATCATTGAACCGATCTCAACTAATGAACACTCCCAAACAATGAGATTTTACAACATTGAACCGATCTCAACTAACGAACTCTCCTAAAACAATGAGATTTTACAACATTGAACCGATCTCAACTAATGAACTCTCCTAAAACAATGGGGTTTGGGAAACGAAAAGAAGACTTGGGCATTGGTTCTAAAATTACGAGGAAGACGAGCAGAAACAGTAGGACAGCTCTCCCTCAATATTTCCTAGCTATAGTACAGTAAGACCTCATTGTCAGTGGGAACGCAGCTATAGTACAGTAAGAACTCATTGTCAGTGGAACGCAGCTATAGTACAGTAAGACCCCATTGTCAGTGGGAACGCAGCTATAGTACAGTAAGACCCCATTGTCAGCGGGAACGCAGCTATAGTACAGTAAGACCCCATTGTCAGCGGGAACGCAGCTATAGTACAGTA
Source organism: Megaustenia siamemsis (assembly GCA_032433765.1). Classification (NCBI taxonomy): domain Eukaryota; kingdom Metazoa; phylum Mollusca; class Gastropoda; order Stylommatophora; family Ariophantidae; genus Megaustenia; species Megaustenia siamemsis. The sequence continues at coordinate 77,506,359 of JAVIAB010000156.1, read as the reverse complement.
AGACCCCATTGTCAGCGGGAACGCAGCTATAGTACAGTAAGACCCCATTGTCAGCGGGAACGCAGCTATAGTACAGTAAGACCCCATTGTCAGTGGGAACGCAGCTATAGTACAGTAAGACCCCATTGTCAGCGGGAACGCAGCTATAGTACAGTGAGACCCCATTGTCAGCGGGAACGCAGCTATAGTACAGTAAGACCCCATTGTCAGTGGGAACGCAGCTATAGTACAGTAAGACCCCATTGTCAGCGGGAACGCAGCTATAGTACAGTAAGACCCCATTGTCAGCGGGAACGCAGCTATAGTACAGTAAGACCCCATTGTCAGTGGGAACGCAGCTATAGTACAGTAAGACCCCATTGTCAGCGGGAACGCAGCTATAGTACAGTAAGACCCCATTGTCAGCGGGAACGCAGCTATAGTACAGTAAGACCCCATTGTCAGCGGGAACGCAGCTATAGTACAGTAAGACCCCATTGTCAGCGCGGAACGCAGCTATAGTACAGTAAGACCCCATTGTCAGTGGGAACGCAGCTATAGTACAGTAAGACCCCATTGTCAGCGGGAACGCAGCTATAGTACAGTAAGACCCCATTGTCAGCGGGAACGCAGCTATAGTACAGTAAGACCCCATTGTCAGCGGGAACGCAGCTATAGTACAGTAAGACCCCATTGTCAGCGGGAACGCAGCTATAGTACAGTAAGACCCCATTGTCAGCGGGAACGCAGCTATAGTACAGTAAGACCCCATTGTCAGCGGGAACGCAGCTATAGTACAGTAAGACCCCATTGTCAGCGGGAACGCAGCTATAGTACAGTAAGACCCCATTGTCAGTGGGAACGCAGCTATAGTACAGTAAGACCCCATTGTCAGCGGGAACGCAGCTATAGTACAGTGAGACCCCATTGTCAGCGGGAACGCAGCTATAGTACAGTAAGACCCATTGTCAGTGGGAACGCAGCTATAGTACAGTAAGACCCCATTGTCAGCGGGAACGCAGCTATAGTACAGTAAGACCCCATTGTCAGCGGGAACGCAGCTATAGTACAGTAAGACCCCATTGTCAGTGGGAACGCAGCTATAGTACAGTAAGACCCCATTGTCAGCGGGAACGCAGCTATAGTACAGTAAGACCCCATTGTCAGCGGGAACGCAGCTATAGTACAGTAAGACCCCATTGTCAGCGGGAACGCAGCTATAGTACAGTAAGACCCCATTGTCAGCGGGAACGCAGCTATAGTACAGTAAGACCCCATTGTCAGTGGGAACGCAGCTATAGTACAGTAAGACCCCATTGTCAGTGGGAACGCAGCTATAGTACAGTAAGACCCCATTGTCAGCGGGAACGCAGCTATAGTACAGTAAGACCCCATTGTCAGCGGGAACGCAGCTATAGTACAGTAAGACCCCATTGTCAGCGGGAACGCAGCTATAGTACAGTAAGACCCCATTGTCAGCGGGAACGCAGCTATAGTACTGTAAGACCCCATTGTCAGCGGGAATATGTAACAATCTCGTCTGATCCCATCCCTCCCCTTATTTTCAACAGCATATACCTGAAATTAACGTCTGCATAATTAGTATCCACTTGTATGGCAGCGAATCTTGGACAACCTATGCAAAGCAGGAGAGAAGGCTAAATGCATTCCATATGCGATGTCTACGCTGTATTCTTAGTGTCACCTGGAAGGATAAAGTGACAAATGTGGAGGTCATGACACACACAGGCCTCCCGAACATCTACACACTGCTCAAACAACGTAGGTTACGCTGTTTGGCCACGTACACGGTATGGAAGATGGCCGCATACCAAAAGATACGCTCTACGGACAACTGGCAGATGGCAACAGTATTAGAGGACGCCCAAAACTTCGATTTGTAGACGTGGGTAAACGTGACATGAAGAATCTGAACATAAACCCTGCAGCATGGGAAGAGATAGCTGCAGACCACAATCTATGGAAACACTCTAAAGGTTCACCTCAAACAAGAAGCAGACAAATTCATAGAAAAAGAAAATACACGGCGAAAGGAAAGAAAAGAAAAAAAATAACATTTCTAGGGGCGTTGAAAAATAAAATCCAAAGTCAACCTTGACAGACGGAGGCTACTATGTATGTATACCTACAATTGCTGGTAAAACTTATACAAGAATGTACATAACACTAACTCCAGCGAAAGATAACATACGTTATGAAATAAATGAACTGCTCTTCGGTGGTGATCAATGCCTGATATACAAAATAGAAGAACATCTACAATCGCATATAAATTCGCTGCAAAGAAACTACTATCAGTACGATATGAAGATAGAAGTAGACATTACTGAAATCATGAACATAAATAGAACACCAAGAAACATGAACACCTCAACAGACAATTACAAATTAAAGCAAGTACAAGAATTCAAATGTCTGGGTAATGATTTACAGAGGGTGGAAGGCTTAACAGAGAGATTGAAGCACGAATTCAAAGTGCTAACAAAGTTACAGAGAATGGAAGACTTAACAGAGAGATTGAAGCACGAATTCAAAGTGCTAACAAAGTTACAGAGGATGGAAGACTTAACAGAGAGATTGAAGCACGAATTCAAAGTGCTAACAAAGTTACAGAGGATGGAAGACTTAACAGGGAGATTGAAGCAAGAATTCAAAGTGCTAACAAAGTTACAGAGGATGGAAGACTTAACAGGGAGATTGAAGCAAGAATTCAAAGTGCTAACAAAGTTACAAAGGATGGAAGACTTAACAGGGAGATTGAAGCAAGAATTCAAAGTGCTAACAAAGTTACAAGAGGATGGAAGACTTAACAGGGAGATTGAAGCAAGAATTCAAAGTGCTAACAAAGTTACAAAGGATGGAAGACTTAACAGGGAGATTGAAGCAAGAATTCAAAGTGCTAACAAAGTTACAGAGGATGGAAGACTTAACAGGGAGATTGAAGCAAGAATTCAAAGTGCTAACAAAGTTACAAAGGATGGAAGACTTAACAGGGAGATTGAAGCAAGAATTCAAAGTGCTAACAAAGTTACAGAGGATGGAAGACTTTAACAGGGAGATTGAAGCAAGAATTCAAAGTGCTAACAAAGTTACAAAGGATGGAAGACTTAACAGGGAGATTGAAGCAAGAATTCAAAGTGCTAACAAAGTTACAGAGGATGGAAGACTTAACAGGGAGATTGAAGCAAGAATTCAAAGTGCTAACAAAGTTACAGAGGATGGAAGACTTAACAGGGAGATTGAAGCAAGAATTCAAAGTGCTAACAAAGTTACAAAGGATGGAAAACTTAACAGGGAGATTGAAGCAAGAATTCAAAGTGCTAACAAAGTTACAAGAGGATGGAAGACTTAACAGGGAGATTGAAGCAAGAATTCAAGTGCTAAAAAAGTTACAGAGGATGGAAGGTTTAACAGGGAGATTGAAGCAAGAATTCAAAGTGTTAACAAAGTTACAGAAGATGGAAGGTTTAACAGTGAGATTGAAGCAAGAATTCAAAGTGCTAACAAAGTTACAAAGGATGGAAGACTTAACAGGGAGATTGAAGCAAGAATTCAAAGTGCTAACAAAGTTACAGAGGATGGAAGGTTTAACAGGGAGATTGAAGCAAGAATTCAAAGTGTTAACAAAGTTACAGAAGATGGAAGGTTTAACAGTGAGATTGAAGCAAGAATTCAAAGTGCTAACAAAGTTACAAAGGATGGAAGACTTAACAGGGAGATTGAAGCAAGAATTCAAAGTGCTAACAAAGTTACAGAGGATGGAAGACTTAACAGGGAGATTGAAGCAAGAATTCAAAGTGCTAACAAAGTTACAAAGGATGGAAGACTTAACAGGGAGATTGAAGCAAGAATTCAAAGTGCTAACAAAGTTACAGAGGATGGAAGGTTTAACAGTGTGATTGAAGCAAGAACTCAAAGTGTTAACAAAGTTACAGAGGATGGAAGGTTTAAACAGGGAGATTTAAGCAAGAATTCAAAGTGTTAACAAAGTTACAGAGGATTGAAGGTTTAACAGTGAGATTGAAGCAAGAATTCAAAGTGTTAACAAAGTTACAGAGGATGGAAGGTTTAACAGTGAGATTGAAGCAAGAATTCAAAGTGCTAACAAAGTTACAAAGGATGGAAGACTTAACAGGGAGATTGAAGCAAGAATTCAAAGTGCTAACAAAGTTACAGAGGATGGGAAGGTTTAACAGTTGGATGAAGCAAGAACTTCAAAGTGTTAACAAAGTTACAGAGGATGGAAGGTTTAACAGGGAGATTGAAGCAAGAATTCAAAGTGTTAACAAAGTTACAGAGGATGAAGGTTTAACAGTGAGATTGAAGCAAGAATTCAAAGTGTTAACAAAGTTACAGAGGATGGAAGGTTTAACAGTGAGATTGAAGCAAGAATTCAAAGTGTTAACAAAGTTACAGAGGATTGAAGGTTTAACAGTGAGATTGAAGCAAGAATTCAAAGTGCTAACAAAGTTACAGAGGATGGAAGACTTAACAGGGAGATTGAAGCAAGAATTCAGAGTGTTAACAAAGTTACAGAGGATGGAAGGTTTAACAGGAGATTGAAGCAAGAATTCAAAGTGTTAACAAAGTTACAGAGGATGGAAGACTTAACAGGAAGATTGAAACAAGAATTCAAAGTGTTAACAAAGTTACAGAGGATGGAAGGTTTAACAGTGAGATTGAAGCAAGAATTCAAAGTGCTAACAAAGTTACAGAGGATGGAAGACTTAACAGGGAGATTGAAGCAAGAATTCAAAGTGTTAACAAAGTTACAGAGGATGGAAGGTTTAACAGGGAGATTGAAGCAAGAATTCAAAGTGTTAACAAAGTTACAGACCAAATGTCGCCAATTTTGAATCATCTTGCTATCTCAATGGAAACAAATAAGAACTTGATGAACTCTATTTATTCCAACTCTTTGCTATCAATGTCAAACATGTACTCTATCTTTATATCAACTTTTTGCTATCAATGTCAAACATGGACTCTATCTTTATTCCATCTTTTTGCTATCAATGTCAAACATGGACTCTATCTTTATTCCATCTTTTTGCTATCAATGTCAAACATGGACTCTATCTTTATTCCATCTTTTTGCTATCAATGTCAAACATGGACTCTGACTAAAGATCAAGAAAGAAAACTGACACATGTGAGATGAGATACCTCAGAAAAGCTGTGAATAAAACACGACGAGATCATGTAAAGAACAATGAAATCAGAAGCACCGTTGGAATTCTACCAGTCATGGAATACACAGAGAGACAAAGATTAAAGTGGTTTGAACATTTGATGCTCATGAATACCTCAGCTCCAGGGTCAAGACCTTATAACAACAAAATGGAACAGCCAAGATATATAGAGGTAGATCAAGAAGAAGATGGGTTAAGGGAGTTCACGACATAATAAAACAATACAATATCAGTATGTACCAAGCCACAGAAAGTGTCCTTGATAGAAAACACATCATTGACTTAAGACGACTACCGACAAAAAAGCAGAACAGGATAAAAGCTAGAAGAAAGAAAGAGACAATAAAGTACATAACGGTCACAGTTTTGTTTTATTTAACCTGCCGAAAACGTAGTGTGTCAGCCACGGCGCAAGCAAGAAGACAGATCAGGACACTCTGACAGATATGGGTAGTGCCCATGTGACTGGTCCTACGTCACGACATGAAGACATCAGAGATGACAATGCAGGGGCTGCAAACTGTCCTCAATAAAAATGTTAACAATTCTACTTCATCTTTCTTCTACCTTTTTAGCTCCCTTTGTTAACAATTCTACTTCATCTTTCTTCTACCTTTTTAGCTCCCTTTGTTAACAATTAATTGTTATGCATAAGTTAAAAAAAGTAAAGTACCCCCGTCACGCCAAGTGGCGTATGGGGAATATGGTGTTAGTGACCCTATATTTTACAGACTTTCAGAACATGATTTTTGGGGTAATGTGGTCGGTATTACGCCCGTGCTGCTTTACTTTCCCAGAAAAAAATCCGGTACCTATTTAAAGCTGGGTGAGCCCGGAAGCCGTTGGTTGGGATCGAACCCTACCTCTTGTCCTTAATTGTTATGCATAACAACAATAAATACAACAACATCACTAACATTAATATTTTCTGTAGTTTCCCCATCCCTCACACTTTCTTGATTCGCTTATTGTGTTCTGAACTTACTTTTAGTTTCAAATTCTTCCAATTCTTCAAATGTTAACTTTTCAAATATGTTCTTTCACTTCTTCTCGATGCCACATAAAGAGCTGACGATATTCAGAAACAGGCGCTGAACGAACACAGAGAAAGAGCGGAGGAAAAACATTTTTCTATAAAACCTTTCAACAAAACTGTCTTTCATCAAACCTCTTCTTGAATCATTTATTTTTTTCTACATTCTCCCTCGATTCTCGAGATGCTCACATTCCCGATTTCATGTCTTAAATTATTCAAACAAACATTTACAATATCTGGTTTCAGTGTATCTGAACTTCTCTTTAGGGAATGTAATTTGTTGAATTTACTGCTTTCTTACGTTGTGCTATCCATTCATAACTGAAACCCGCGATTCAAGAGGTGTCGGAATGATAATTAGCACCTACATTAAATGTGTCAGGTGCATGATGAGATAGTGTTGAATTACAGAAAGGAGAACTGTGAAGACAATTTGGTGTCTCACAAGCAGTAGAGTACCATCATCATCAAGTACCGGTCCTGCTGGCGTAGGTGATCATGTCGCTCCACAACTCTCGATCTCTATAGTTATTTATCATTTCTGTTGTTGACCTTCTGCCAAGCCATACTCTTGAGCTGCCTGGTATCTTTTCTCTTTGTTTCCTTCTATCTCTTCGTCCCTCGATTTTTCGAGTTGTTACAATATGTACCAGCTGTTCCCTTCTCATTACATGGCCAAAAAATGATGATTGTTTCTTCCTAATATTGAAAATTATGTCTCTTTTTGCTTTGTCCTCTTTCAGAACGTTTTCATTACTCTTCTTAGCAGTCCTATGTATTCTCTACATTTTTATGTAAAGCCAAATTTCTACAGCCTCCAGTGATTTTCTTGTCTGTTGTTCCATTGTCCATGATTCACATCCATATGTTAAGACTGGCTCTACATAACATTTAAGAACTCTTTTTCTTGTTTTTATTGTCAAAAATAGATTGCTCAGTATCTTCCTCATTTGTTTATGGAAAGCTGTTTTTGCCTGAGCCATTCTACATCTCACATCTATTGCTTCGCTTACAAGTGTTCTTTTAAATGTCTTTCTGTCTTCCTCATGTTCTAAATCCTGATGTTCCCCACAGAAGAGCCTTCTTTAGATCTCTAGTTGTCTCTTCACAACTCTCTGAACTCCAGTTTGATATGATCTTCTATAGTGAAAGCGTGACCACCGAAGCAGCAGATACGGTTATCATGATATCCTTTCTTTGTCTCTATGAAAATATGTCGCACAAAGTTGCAGAATCGAACTGGGAAACTATTTAGTAATGATTTGGAATCTAATTTGAGATTATGCTCGAACATTAGGAAAATAAATGACTCAGCACAGCCGCGTATTTCTTAGACGATTGAGAAGTTGGAGACATCACATAGAGACAATAGAAAAGTAAGTAGCATATCAATTACAGGGCGGTACTATTACTCCGGGGAGCTGCGATAGCTCAGTGATTAGTGAACTGGACTACAAAGGACAAGGGGTAGGGTTCGATCCCAACCGACGGCTTCCGGGTTCACCCAGCCTTAAATGGGTACCAGATTTTTTCTTGAAAAGTAAAGCAGCACGGGCGTAATACCGACCATATTACCCCAAAAATCATGTACTGAAGGTCTGTAAAATATAGGGTCACTAACACCATATTTCCCTATACGCCACTTGGCGTGGCGGGGGTACTTTACTTTTTTACTATTACTCCAGCAATTTGTGGGCTGTGTCATTGTCTAGGCATTATACGTCGGTGGTTTGCCATTGTCTTCTGACGGTAGGCGCGGTCGTATGGGCGGTAATCCCACGAGTCGAGATTTCTTTAAAAACTGTGCTCAGCGGGACTCGTTCCCAAAACCTCGGGGTTGTATACCGAGTCCACTACCTCTGTGCTACACATCCCTACATTTAGAGACAACGGATGCCATTCACTCGCAAATGACGTGGTGGAGTGTGCACAAAACATACATTGATGTACTTGTATCTATAAATATTGTGAGGCCGAAGATTGCCATAAAAAAAGTGAATGTGTTGTGAGGTGAACGTAATTATTATCAATCTAAATTGAATTAAATTTAATACGCAACTGTAAGGCAATGTGGGTGATAATCAAGGTTATCTAATTAAGACAACCCGCATATTTTATTTGAAAAAAAATGAGATATTTATCTGCTGAAAAAAAACTCACAGAAATAATAATAATAATAAAATTAAAGCAGAACATGATAATCGTTATCTGTTGAGATATTAAATGGGCAATATGTAAATATTAAATTAGAAAATCAAAACTAGAAATGTAACGCGAATGTCCAAATATGTAGAATAGAGAGATGATGAAGATAAGGACAGCTGAACCATAGACAGTTTCAGGTAGGTTTTTATAACTGTTTACCATAAGGACAGCTGAACCATAGACAGTTTCAGGTAGGTTTTTATAACTGTTTACCATAAGGACAGCTGAACCATAGACAGTTTCAGGTAGGTTTTTCTAACTGTTTACCATAAGGACAGCTGAACCATAGACAGTTTCAGGTAGGTTTTCTGACTGTTTACCATAAGGACAGCTGAACCATAGACAGTTTCAGGTAGGTTTTTCTAACTGTTTACCATAAGGACAGCTGAACCATAGACAGTTTCAGGTAGTTTTTCTAAATGTTTACCATAAGGACAGCTGAACCATAGACAGTTTCAGGTAGGTTTTTCTGACTGTTTACCATAAGGACAGCTGAACCATAGACAGTTTCAGGTAGGTTTTTCTAAATGTTTACCATTGCGATTAAAGTGATGACATCACAATCATAAACATGACATGATAATACTGGTAATAGAGTAGCTGTAGAAAAAAAGACAAATTACATCACTTCATTCAATGCAGACAAACATCAACACATCAACTTACAATAACGTACATGTCATAATATACAATGTAGTATGACATCAACAAACAGGACACAAATATCAACACATCAACTTACAATAACGTACATGTCATAATATACAATGTAGTATGACATCAACAAACAGGACACAAATATCAACACATCAACTTACAATAACGTACATGTCATAATATACAATGTAGTATGACATCAACAAACAGGACACAAACATCAACACATCAACTTACAATAACGTACATGTCATAATATACAATGTAGTATGACATCAACAAACAGGACACAAACATCAACACATCAACTTACAATAAAGTACATGTCATAATATACAATGTAGTATGACATCAACAAACAGGACACAAATATCAACACATCAACTTACAATAACGTACATGTCATAATATACAATGTAGTATGACATCAAAAAACAGGACACAAATATCAACACATCAACTTACAATAACGTACATGTCATAATATACAATGTAGTATGACATCAACAAACAGGATAGATATTGTAATTTAAAAAAAAGATTGTTAAATATTGCAAAGGAAGTCAAATCTAATTTGTATTATTTTTAAATGAAAATAAGTACATATCAGTTCATTGCTAAGTAGATTGCAAGGTATATTTTTAAACAAAATATGAAACTGAAATAAAGTGTAATGTAACTGTAGGTAAAACATAATTAAGATGAAATAAAGTGTAATGTAACTGTAGATAAAACATAATTAAGATGAAATAAAGTGTCATGTAACTGTTGATAAAACATAATTAAGATGAAATAAAGTGTCATGTAACTGTTGATAAAACATAATTAAGATGAAATAAAGTGTCGTGTAACTGTTGATAAAACATAATTAAGATGAAATAAAGTGTCATGTAACTGTTGATAACACATAATTAAGATGAAATAAAGTGTCGTGTAACTGTTGATAAAACATAATTAAGATGAAATAAAGTGTCATGTAACTGTAGATAAAACATAATTAAGATGAAATAAAGTGTCGTGTAACTGTTGATAAAACATAATTAAGATGAAATAATGTGTCGTGTAACTGTAGATAAGATAAAACATAACTAAGATGAAATAAAGTGTCATGTAACTGCAGATAAGATAAAACATAATTAAGATGAAATAAAGTGTCGTGTAACTGTTGATAAAACATAATTAAGATGAAATAAAGTGTCGTGTAACTGTTGATAAAACATAATTAAGGTGAAATAAAGTGTCATGTAACTGCAGATAAGATAAAACATAATTAAGGTGAAATAAAGTGTCATGTAACTGTTGATAAAACATAACTTAGATGAAATAAAGTGTCGTGTAACTGTTGATAAAACATAATTAAGATGAAATAAAGTGTCATGTAACTGTTGATAAAACATAATTAAGATGAAATAAAGTGTCATGTAACTATTGATAAAACATAATTAAGATGAAATAAAGTGTCGTGTAACTGTTGATAACACATAATTAAGATGAAATAAAGTGTCGTATAACTGTTGATAAAACATAATTAAGATGAAATAAAGTGTCATGTAACTGTAGATAAAACATAATTAAGATGAAATAAAGTGTCGTGTAACTGTTGATAAAACATAATTAAGATGAAATAATGTGTCGTGTAACTGTAGATAAGATAAAACATAACTAAGATGAAATAAAGTGTCATGTAACTGCAGATAAGATAAAACATAATTAAGATGAAATAAAGTGTCGTGTAACTGTTGATAAAACATAATTAAGATGAAATAAAGTGTCATGTAACTGCAGATATGATAAAACATAATTAAGGTGAAATAAAGTGTCATGTAACTGTTGATAAAACATAACTAAGGTGAAATAAAGTGTCGTGTAACTGTTGATAAAACATAATTAAGATGAAATAAAGTGTCGTGTAACTGTTGATAAAACATAATTAAGATGAAATAAAGTGTCGTGTAACTGTTGATAAAACATAATTAAGATGAAATAAAGTGTCGTGTAACTGTAGATAAAACATAATTAAGATGAAATAAAATGTCGTGTAACTGTTGATAAAACATAATTAAGGTGACATAAATTGTCTTGTAAATGTAGGTTAAAAGAAATATACATGAAACAAAAAAAAAACCATGTAAATAGGACCAAGCACAAATTAACGTCACGTCCTGTTGTCCTTACCAGGAAAGAACATAACTTCAGCACGCCTGACAGTCAACGCAAACAGCCATGCCATAGGGCGGGGTGTCATACCCCAGGCCAAGGTCAGAACTGTTAAAATGACACTCATTATTGTCATCGGTGAGTATCTGGCACGTTGAACACTATTCTTGATATTGAACGTCAGTGGCACTACACTTATCTTTAATCGATAAAGTAAAGTATATACTATGAAGTTGTTTTGTATAATGTGACTTATGTTTCAAAACCGTGACATGTTTTTGTATATTGTGACGTATATTTGTATACCGTGCGTTATATTGTATAACGTGACAAATTGTTGAATACCGTGACGTATATTTATATACTGTGACGTATATTTATATACCGTAACGTATTTTTGTATCATTATCATCATGTGCATACTGGTTGGCGTAGGCGATCATGCCCTTCCATAATCTTCTATCTACAGTGCATCGTATCAGTTCTGTTGTTGACTGTTTTTTATGCCATGACACCAAGCTATCCAATATTTTCTCTCTTTGTCGTCCGCGATCTCTCTTTCCTTTTATTTTGTCAGTTGTAACCAAGTATTCCAACTTTCCTCTTCTCATGATGTGCCCGAAAAAAATATTGATTGTTGTTTTCTGATGTTTTTTAGGAGCTCCCTTTTTGTGTTGGCCTCTTTGAGAACTTCCTCATTGGTCTTTTTAGCTGTCCGGGGAACTTTCAACATTCTTCTGAGAAATCCCATCTCTGTGGTTTCTAATCGCCTTTTCATTTGTTTGTCTACTGTCCGTGATTCGCTTCCATAGGTCAAAATAGTTTTTTTTTTTTTTTTTATACCGTGGCGTATTTTTGTATACCGTAACGTATTTTTATATACAGTGACGTATTTTTGTATACTGCGACGTTTTTTTGTATATTGTGGTATATATTTGTATACCGTGACGTATTTTTATATACCGTGACGTATTTTTGTATACTGCGACGTTTTTTGTATATTGTGGTATATTTTTGTATACCGTGACGTATTTTTACATACCGTGACGTATTTTTGTATACTGCGACGTTTTTTTGTATATTGTGGTATATTTTTGTATACCGTGACGTATTTTTGTATACTGTGACGTATTTTTGTATACTGTGACGTATTTCTGTATACCGTGGCGTATTTTATTTTAATACAATGACATATATTGTATTTTTTATAATTCCAGCGCCGCTAGACGTCGCATAGGGCACGTAGTGTTTTCCCACCATCTATTTCTATTCTGGGCGAGATGTACAATATTATCAGATGAGTCTATGCCTGTCAACTTTGCCACTCTTATCAGTGTTATTTTCAATGTCTCTCTAGGTCTTTATCTTTTTCTGTACTTGAATAGTAAGAAAACAGAAGTAATGGTCATATCGAATCATCACCATCAAGCAACATAAAAATAAACAGGACAAATCTGAAACAAGTGCAACGCGTCAAATACTTGGGCATTATAATAACAGATGAGAGATGCACCACAGAAATAAAAAGTAGAATGGTTCAGATCAAAATAGGATTACAAAAAGTGAAAAAAGTATTGTGAACCAGGTCTATGCCAATAGAAGTGGCCAAGAGAGTTCATCGGTGCTATATAGAGCCAATTCTGACCTATGGAAGCGAATTATGGACATTAGACAAACAAACGAAAAAACGATTAGAAGCCACAGAGATGAGATTTCTCAGAAGAATATTGAGAGCTCCATAAACACCTGAAGAGCATACTCAAAGAGGACAGCACAAAAAAAGGGAGCTCTTAAGAAACGTCAGAAAGAAACAATAAACATTTTTTGCGTACATCATGAGGAGAGGAAAGTTGGAATACTAAGTGACAATTGGCAAAATACAAGGAAAGAGAAGATGCAAGATAGCTTGGTGTCATGGCATAGAAACAGCCAACAACATAATTGATTCTATGCACTGTGGATAGAGAATTGTGGAAAGACATGATCGCCTACGCCAACCGGTATTGCACATGATGATGAGGGTGATGTTTTCCATATAAGAACCTGTTCTGAAAATCTTTTGTTGTCTCTTCTCAGCATATTTTGCACACCAAGACATGATATATTTTGTATACCGTATCATATTCCTGTATACGGTGACATGTCTTTATATATTATGACATATTTGAATACATATGAATATCGCATGGGAGTGAATTATTACAATTTATCGTACTAACTGCAACGCTTGAAAGTGAAGGCCAGTGCTCCTCACTATCACTACCTCCCCAGCTCCGTAAACTAGGTACCCATTCTTTGTTCAGCTTATTCGTGTGAAGAGTGTGAAACAATGACCAATACCACATTCACTGTATCATCAAATGTTCAGGTAGCACCACGCTACTTACACTCTGTGTGTGACCTTAAAGTAGCTGCGGATATTTAGAGAAGGCGACAGATGCCACGACTCCTCTAATATATTTAATCAGAAAACATAACACAATCACGTTCCAGCTCAGTGAGTTAAATGTCAATGTACAGACACCGTTTTCCCTTGTACAGCCGTGATATAGTTCAAATAATTCGAGCCAGTACCACTAAATTGGTTTCAATGTCGTTGGATATCAAACCTACTACAACGGTTCAACAGCATCTATCGTCCGTGCAATGTGTATGACACTAGGTATTCCATTTCTGCAATCCCGGTCAAATTCCTAGTTACGATGACAACAGACGGGCAGCTAATAAGATTGCATTCTGTCTCTTTATCAAAATATATTAAAGTATTGTCTATTGCCTACTTAGAATCTGCTTCTTTATATTATATATATATATATATATACATACATAAGACTAAAAGTGTTAGAGATGTTATTAACAGCACAACCATGTGTTTTCATATTTAACAACGCAAATAATTAATATATTAAGATGTAATTGTGGTTATATTAATTTAGGAAAATAATTTTAAGCAACTAATTTAGATAGTGCAAAATGTATCTACCTACCTACCTACCTACCTACCTACCTACCTACCTACCTACCTACCTACCTACCTACCTACCTACCTACCTACCTACCTACCTACCTACCAACCAACCTGCCTGCCTGCCTACCTACCTACCTACCTGCTTGCCTGCCTACCTACCTGTCTACCTGTCTATCTGTCTATCTGTCTGTCTGTCTATCTATTGACCTTTCTAGCCGTAGCCGACCCATAGGGCATAGACTCAGATACTCCTGCTCTTAACTAAATCTTTATTCCAGCAGTTTTCAATCCTTGCAAAGATCTTTTATCAACTCTCGATATTTGTCTCTGTTCTGTGCAAGCAGCTCTATCTCATTGAGAGATGCGATTCCTGCTGCTCTTGCCTCTGTCATCAATGTTCTTCTCAGTGTCTCTCTGGGTCGGCCTCTTTTCCTCTTATCTGTTGTTTCCTACACAAGGGCTTGTTTTGCTATTCGATTATTATCTCTATTCAAATCAATTGTACATAACAATATAACATAATGTAAAAAAACATGAACTAATTAAAACGAGAAACCACACATAACATCTCGTAACACGCACTGCAACAATCATTAGATGACCTTAAGGCACGTCTTCTTCTTTGTGAGGCTCAACCCGTGGTTCAGCCTCAACTAACCTTCTATTTTGTGTGAGTACGCAAATGCAATTTTAAAAATATAATGAAATAGTTGCAAAATTACTGCTTGAAATTACGAAACAAATCCCTCATTTACTTTATAATAATTTTATGAAAATGTTACTGCTATCGTAGACTTAATAAATAATTAATAGAATAATAAACTTGACCGTATATTATTTACAAAGGTACATAATCAAATCTTTAGATAAAATTAAATTTCAGTTTAGCTGGAGTTATCCTCCATAAAATGTGTTCATACAAATATTAATGGCAAAAAAAAACGTTTCCCTACTATCCATGTATCCATGTATCCATTTTCCACAGTTTTTGTTCTGTGTTGGAGTCCATATTTCTTGTACAATATCTTGGACATCTACGATCAGGTGCCTTATGACGACCGCGTTACGACTCTGATGCAGTCATTTATACCTCTCAATTCAGCGGCCAATCCAGTTATATATGGGATATTTAGCACACGTATTTGCAAGAACTTAAGGTAATGTCAGTTATCACAATTTGATAAAGTTTGTTCAAAGGTATGTTATTGTTGATTTGATAAAGATTGTTCAAAGGTATGTTATTGTTGATTTGATAAAGATTGTTCAAAGGTATGTTATTGTTGATTTGATAAAGTTTGTTCAAGGCATATCATCGTTTATATTGTTATCGCCATTATTTGCCATCACTCGGGCTGCCATGATAGAGAACACTAACAGGTTTTGAGAGAACGTCATATCAAAGTTAATAAAAGATCAAAATTGATCAAAGATAAAAGCCAATGAAAGATACAAACTGATAAAAGATCAAAACTGATAAAAGATAAAAACTGATAAAAAATCAAAACTGATTTATTAAAAATCAAAACTGATAAAAGATCAAAACGGATAAATGATCAAAAGTAATACAAAATCAAAACTGAAAAAGATAAGCATTCCGATTTAACTCATGCGACAACAGAAATGTGTACTCTAAGCTCATCTAAAAGCTCATGAAACTCAGAAGACGATTGAAAAAAATATCACAACAATAAAGCAGTGTTAATGGAAGATGACAAAGACTACTAACATATACAAAAATAAACACAATTTAATGAAATTTACTACTACATAAAGAAAAGAGATTAAATAAATTATTGGCGACAGAAAAGATTCTTTATTTTGTTTCTTCTTGTTCCTCTCTTCGCCTCTTCTTGTACCAATTCTAGTACAAAATTCTGATACAAAATTCTGATACAAAATTCTGATACAAAATTCTGGTACAAAATTCTGTTACAAAATTCTGATACAAAATTCCGGTATAAAAAGTTCTGCTTCTCGCCCTTCTATTATTGATGATTGATGTTGATGTAACATTTCTTTGATATTTTCTGTCCATCTTTCTCTGAGTCTTTCTCGTGCTTTTCTGTCTTCTGTTCGTTTAATATATGCCTTGTATGGTAAGGAAACACATGACATCCTTTCTAGATAGGTAAACCATTTTATTTGTTGTTTCTCTAAGTAGCCTTTGATTGGTTCGATCTTTGTCTTCTTCTTCTTTCCTTCCTCATTTGCCTTTCAGCGTCGATGGGAGATTTAATTTGTGGTCTCTTGCTCTTCTGTTTTCTGTTCGTTTAATATATGCCGTGCATGGTAAGGAAGCACACTCTTTCTAGATTGGCAAATCATTTTATTTGTTGTTTCTGTATGTAGCTTATGATTGGTTCAGTGCCTACTTTATCTCTTAAAAAATCATTTCAGATTTTGTCTTTTCTTGAATCACTCAAAGCACTTTTCTCACAGAAGAGATTTTTGGACATAAAATTCGACGAAGTCAAAGTCATCATCATCGAACACCCTTACTGCTGGTATAGGTGATCATGTCTCTCCACAACTCTAGATCTCGACGGTTATTTATCTTTTCTGTTGTTGACCTTCTGCCAATATATTCTCTTAGGCTGTCTGGTATCTTTTCTCTTTGCTTTCCTCTATCTCTTCGTCCCTAAATTTTCCCAGTTGTTAAAATATATTCCGGCTGTTCCTTTCTCATTTCATGGCCAAAAAATGATAATTGTTTCTTCCTAATATTGGAAATTAACTCTTTCTGTGCTTTGGCCTCTTTCATGACGTTTTCATTACTTTTCTTAGCTGTCCATTGTATTCTCAACATTCGTCTGTCTTTTTCTTCTTCTTCTTTCCTTCCTCATTTGCCTTTCAGCGTCGAGGGGAAATATAATTTGCGGTCTTTTGCGCTTCTGTTCGCCGCTGCTGCTGTTATATTTCCTAGTGGTTCTAATATTCTATCCATCCATCTTTTTAGTGGTCGACACTTGGGTCTGGAGTTCTCACAAAGTTTGCTGAAGGCTCGTTGTGTTGTGTTTTGATCTTTCTGCCTTGTCATATGGCCAAACCATTTTATCTGTTGTCTCTTTATATATTCTATGGCGGGGATTATTCCTAACTTCTTTCTCAGTTCTTCATTTTTGATCTTATCTCTTAGACTGTTTCCTATTATTCATCTGACATATTTCATCTCAGTAAAGGTTATTTTTCTTATTGTTCTTGTATCTAGGGTCCAGGTCTGGCATTGGTAGCACAACGTTGGGATGAAGATTGTCTTGTATAGTGCTCGTTTTGCCTCTAGAGTTATTTCTTTGTTGGATAATAGTGGTTATAACTGTCCAATGTTTTGACAAGCTTTGTTGCATCTTGATTCTATCTCTGCTGTTTGTGAATTATCGTTTGTCACTAAACTTCCTATGTATTTGAATTCCTCTACTTGTTTTAGTTGCCTGTCTTCTATAGTTATGTTGATGTTCTGTTTATTTTTGGCGACATTCATGGCTTCTGTTTTGTTGATGTTTATTTTCATGTTGTATTTTGTGCCTGAGCTACTGAGTTTGTTTAAGTGTTCTTGTAGGTCTTCTATCATTCTGCTTTAAAACCACCTTTCAACAGCCTCCAATGATTTTCTTGTCTGTTGTCCTATTGTCTATGGTTCACATCCATATGTTAAAACCGGTTCTACATAACATTTAAGAACCCATTTTTTCTTATTTCTATTGTCAAAAATGGATTGCACAGTATCCTCCTCATTTTTTGGAAAGCTGCTTTTCCCTGAGTTATTCTGCATCTCATCTCTATTGTACATCTACCATATGAGGTTAACGATGAAACCAAATATTTAAATTCATTTACCCATTTTAATATTGTTGTATTTGTCTTTATTCTGCATTGCTGTGATGTCAAAGTAGGAAGACTGACAATAAAGCTCAGACCAGCCCTGCAATGTCTAAATGGGGAGATAATTGAACTCACCGTTAATACCAGAAGATAAGACACTTCATGACAACTGGTTTCTATTGTTGAATCCATTGATGTGACACACAGTTTCGCCATCTGTCACAATCACAAACATTATACCGTTCACCTGAACTATCAAGCCACAAGTATTAGAGCAGGACTTGAAATCATTAGGCTCGCATTCTACATACCTTTTACTATTTCCACAAATAAGCTCATTGTTGCCATGTAGCCATTATCTTCTCAGTTCGGACAAACAAGTATCAGTAACGACTTTCGAATTGTTTATCTGGACAAATCAACGATAGGAGTGTTTAATGAGTCTACATTTTTTGTTCATGTTGTTCCTACATTGTGATGTCCCTCCATTAGTGTCACCACATTATCATCATTTCCTATTGACGTGATATAGGAGATAACTCACGAGACAATTTCTGCTCTTCAATGGTTTGCTGGAGTGATGTCCTCCTGGTATGGATGCAATTGTTGTTGACAAACCGAGTTAGATGTTACACTGGAATTTCATTCTGATGAAGTTGTTGTTGAGCAGTCGAGTGTGATAACGTAATGGACTTTACCTTCTGCTGTTTTCGCCCATGAACAGTTTCTATTATGTTTTCTTTCTTTACTTAAGTTCAGTAAGTAAAAAAAAATTGGGATGGGCACCGTCGTTCTAGATGAGGTCAAGAATAAACGAATAATTTTTTTGTCTAAAAACAGAAATAAACTATAATCATGTTCATACATTATAGACGAGTAGCTTGAAAGGTTTTGTGATAACTGAAAAGGAAGAGTAAAGAAGGAAACTGATTTGGTTTAGGAGAAGAACTTGGGAAGTCAACAGAAAATATGATATAAACAAAACAGAAAGTTGTGAGAGACATGGTCATCTACGCCAGCAGATATGTTACTTGCTGCTGCTGATATCTTAAAGCACTCTCAGCTGCGCCAATCTCAGCACTCAAGAGCAGCTTGTTTACCTTCACGAGGACCGATACAGCAATGATATTGTGACATGTATAGGTCTTCTCGTCCGTCATGTACTTCACAGCTGGCCATTAAACAGCTTTTGTAACCAGGGCTGATATGCTTATGGTTTGAGTAGTGTCGTTCGTCTATTGACGTTCAAGAGATCTTATTCGACGAGCCTGGAGAACTTGCATGATAAAGAATTATTCATTGAACATAATCATCACCATGTGTCATGCCGGTTGGCGAAGGCGATCATGTCCTTCCACAATTTTCTATTCACAGTGCATCGTATCAATACTGTTGCTGGCTGTTTTCCATGCCATGACACCAAGCTATCTAGTATTTTCTCTCTTTGTCGTCCGAGATCTCTGTTTCCCTGTATTTTTCTAGTTGTAACCAAGTATTCTAACTTTCATCTTCTCATGATGTGCCCGAAAAATGTTGATTGTTCCTTTCTTATGTTTTTATGAGCTCCCTTTTTGTGTTGGCCTCTTTGAGAACTTCCTCATTGGTCTTCTTGGCTATCCATGGAACTTTCAACATTCTTCTGAGAAATCCCGTCTCATCAAAGTTCTTCTGTAAAATTATATTTCTAGAACCTCCGCTCTTCATTGTTGGGAGTCAGAAACATGGACATTAAATAAGAAAACAGAGCAGAAAATTGAAGCCTTTGAAATGTGGATCTATAGGAAAGTGAGGAGAGTTGGGTGGAAGGAAACGATGACAGACAAGGAAGTGTTGAATCAGCTGAAAATGAAAAAGAACTACTTAACACAATTCGAAAAAGACAATTTAAATTTGTTGGACATGTATATGTAGAGACAAAATATTTGTCTAAAAGTCATCTAGGGAAGGGAAAATACTAAGTAGAAGAGGTAGAGACAAACCAAGACTAAAGTGGGCTGATAATATAAAAGGATGGACAGGTGAACATAAGACAACGTTCACAATAAAGACCAGAGATAGAGTAAAATGGTGTTCCATGGTAGCCAACCTTCAATGTGGAGACGGCACCCAATGAATTAATGAAACTCCAAGGTAGCCAACCTTCCATGTGGAGATGGCACCCATTGAATTGTTAGTTAGGTTAAGTCCTGACTTATTGAAGCGTATCACGTACACTCGGAAGACAAGATAACTTGTGGAGGCTAAAGAAATATGATTTTACAGAAGAATATTGAGAATTCCTTAGACAGCTTTTTTAAGGCGCGAAAAAGGTTAAAGGTAATGAGGATGATAGAAAGAGGCAGAGGAAAAAATGAATATTATTACTAGTATAATGAAGAAACAATCATAATTCACGTTATAGACCACTGGTTCCAAAGTTGTTGACACCTGTTGCTTCCTGCTGACCTTATACCAGCACGTCATCTCATAAGTCGAGTATGATTCCGTGACTGATAACTTGATCTTGATAATTCCAGCGCCCTCAGACGTCCCATTGTGATCGTAGATTCCCGTCATCCATCTCTATCTTGGCGAGATGATCCATCTTATCTGATGAGTTTATGCCTGCCAGCTTTGTTTCTCTTATAAATGTTCTTTTTAGTGTCTTTCTTGGTCTTCCTCTTTTTCTGTATCCTGATGTTTCCTATAGAAGAGCCTGTTTTGGAATTCTTTTGTTGTTTCTTGTCAGCACATGCTCGACATATGTCCATCTTCTCTTCCTATTGTAAATGAGGTTGTTGGTCGCATGACTATTTCTCTTACCTGTCTATTAGTCTTGAATTCATCCCATTGTACACAAACTATTTCTCTTACCTGTCTATTAGTCTTGAATTCATTCCATTGTACACAAACTATTTCTCTTACCTGTCTATTAGTCTTGAATTCATTCCATTGTACACAAACTATTTCTCTTACCTGTCTATTAGTCTTGAATTCATTCCATTGTACACAAACTATTTCTCTTACCTGTCTATTAGTCTTGAATTCATTCCATTGTACACAAACTATTTCTCTTACCTGTCTATTAGTCTTGAATTCATTCCATTGTACACAAACTATTTCTCTTACCTGTCTATTAGTCTTGAATTCATTCCATTGTACACAAACTATTTCTCTTACCTGTCTATTAGTCTTGAATTCATTCCATTGTACACAAACTATTTCTCTTACCTGTCTATTAGTCTTGAATTCATTCCATTGTACACAAACTATTTCTCTTACCTGTCTATTAGTCTTGAATTCATCCCATTGTACACAAACTATTTCTCTTACCTGTCTATTAGTCTTGAATTCATCCCATTGTACACAAACTATTTCTCTTACCTGTCTATTAGTCTTGAATTCATTCCATTGTACACAAACTATTTCTCTTACCTGTCTATTAGTCTTGAATTCATTCCATTGTACACAAACTATTTCTCTTACCTGTCTATTAGTCTTGAATTCATTCCATTGTACACAAACTATTTCTCTTACCTGTCTATTAGTCTTGAATTCATTCCATTGTACACAAACTATTTCTCTTACCTGTCTATTAGTCTTGAATTCATTCCATTGTACACAAACTATTTCTCTTACCTGTCTATTAGTCTTGAATTCATTCCTTTGTACACAAACTATTTCTCTTACCTGTCTATTAGTCTTGAATTCATTCCATTGTACACAAACTATTTCTCTTACCTGTCTATTAGTCTTGAATTCATTCCATTGTACACAAACTATTTCTCTTACCTGTCTATTAGTCTTGAATTCATTCCATTGTACACAAACTATTTCTCTTACCTGTCTATTAGTCTTGAATTCATCCCATTGTACACAAACTATTTCGCTTACCTGTCTATTAGTCTTGAATTCATCCCATTGTACACAAACTATTTCTCTTACCTGTCTATTAGTCTTGAATTCATTCCATTGTACACAAACTATTTCTCTTACCTGTCTATTAGTCTTGAATTCATTCCATTGTACACAAACTATTTCTCTTACCTGTCTATTAGTCTTGAATTCATCCCATTGTACACAAACTATTTCTCTTACCTGTCTATTAGTCTTGAATTCATTCCATTGTACACAAACTATTTCTCTTACCTGTCTATTAGTCTTGAATTCATTCCATTGTACACAAACTATTTCTCTTACCTGTCTATTAGTCTTGAATTCATTCCATTGTACACAAACTATTTCTCTTACCTGTCTATTAGTCTTGAATTCATTCCATTGTACACAAACTATTTCTCTTACCTGTCTATTAGTCTTGAATTCATTCCATTGTACACAAACTATTTCTCTTACCTGTCTATTAGTCTTGAATTCATTCCATTGTACACAAACTATTTCTCTTACCTGTCTATTAGTCTTGAATTCATTCCATTGTACACAAACTATTTCTCTTACCTGTCTATTAGTCTTGAATTCATTCCATTGTACACAAACTATTTCTCTTACCTGTCTATTAGTCTTGAATTCATTCCATTGTACACAAACTATTTCTCTTACCTGTCTATTAGTCTTGAATTCATTCCATTGTACACAAACTATTTCTCTTACCTGTCTATTAGTCTTGAATTCATTCCATTGTACACAAACTATTTCTCTTACCTGTCTATTAGTCTTGAATTCATTCCATTGTACACAAACTATTTCTCTTACCTGTCTATTAGTCTTGAATTCATTCCATTGTACACAAACTATTTCTCTTACCTGTCTATTAGTCTTGAATTCATTCCATTGTACACAAACTATTTCTCTTACATGTCTATTAGTCTTGAATTCATCCCATTGTACACAAACTATTTCTCTTACCTGTATATTAGTCTTGAATTCATCCCATTGTACACAAACTATTTCTCTTACCTGTCTATTAGTCTTGAATTCATCCCATTGTACACAAACTATTTCTCTTACCTGTCTATTAGTCTTGAATTCATTCCATTGTACACAAACTATTTCTCTTACCTGTATATTAGTCTTGAATTAATTCCATTGTACACAAACTATTTCTCTTACCTGTCTATTAGTCTTGAATTCATTCCATTGTACACAAACTATTTCTCTTACCTGTCTATTAGTCTTGAATTCATTCCATTGTACACAAACTATTTCTCTTACCTGTCTATTAGTCTTGAATTCATTCCATTGTACACAAACTATTTCTCTTACCTGTCTATTAGTCTTGAATTCATTCCATTGTACACAAACTATTTCTCTTACCTGTCTATTAGTCTTGAATTCATTCCATTGTACACAAACTATTTCTCTTACCTGTCTATTAGTCTTGAATTCATTCCATTGTACACAAACTATTTCTCTTACCTGTCTATTAGTCTTGAATTCATTCCATTGTACACAAACTATTTCTCTTACCTGTATATTAGTCTTGAATTCATTCCATTGTACACAAACTATTTCTCTTACCTGTCTATTAGTCTTGAATTCATTCCATTGTACACAAACTATTTCTCTTACCTGTATATTAGTCTTGAATTCATTCCATTGTACACAAACTATTTCTCTTACCTGTATATTAGTCTTGAATTCATTCCATTGTACACAAACTATTTCTCTTACCTGTATATTACTTGTTATCAGAATACATAAACAGAGAAAGGCACAGAAAGAGACTAAATAATAACACTTATAAGAAAAGCAATGTCGGCAGGCATAGACTACTTAGATAAGTTCGAACATCTTGCCAAGAACAGAGAGGGGTGACGAAAAGAACCGTGAGACGTGTAGCGTCACGGGAAGGGTCAAGGTCACTGTCACATTCATTTCAATAAAACGCTTTAGACTTCAGTATTAAATACCTCGCCATTGGTTGTGGTACCTGATAGCAAAGGGAAATAAATGCGACGAACCTGTCACTGATTAGGTAAATCAAAACCGGTTAAAAGTAAATGAGATATCACTTGTCTGATAATTGAGTATCAGATAGTCACAAAAATATACAATTACTGTCCAGACTTTTCTGGTATAAAAGTTCTTTGAGTAATGAGGACGTTTTCAAAAGAGGCCAAAACAAAATTATAGCTTGATATCCACATTAGGAGGAATGATTGATTATTTTGTTAGCATCCATGTTTATGTGGAGGGAATGAAAGAAGCTAAACCGATAAACGGATCGGCGGTGACAGAATGAACAATAGAACTAACCAATTGTTAAGATAAAAATACATCATTCAGAAATGATCACCTACGCCGACAGGCACGGCTCCTAATGGTGATTTCCTTGAGAAAAATGCTAGATTAAGTATCTGCTTCTGCAGCTACCTTACAATTATTATCATCATCACTACCCTCTCCGCAACGAAGGTCAGCTACCTGGAACGCCAATTTACGCTGTCAGGTGCCTTTTCGCACATTCTACTTCTAATCTCCAATTCCACCACTTAATGTTGTTAGTGTGAATATTTTCTCGCCTTTTGTTCCTTTTCGGCAGCCGCGATAGCTCAGTAGTTAGTGAACTGGACTACAAAGGACAAGAGGCAGGGTTCGATCCCAACCGACGGCTTCCCGTTCACCCAGCCTTAAATGGGTACCGGAATTTTTTTTCTGGGAAAGTAAAGCGGTACGGGCGTAATACCGACCACATTACCCCAAAAATCATATGCTGAAGGTCTGTAAAATGTATGGTCACTAACACCATATTCCCTGTACGCCACTTGGCGTGACGGGGGTACTTTACTTTTTTTTTTTTTTACTTTTGTTCCTTTTCGCTGTACTTTTCCTTTTCTGTTATCATTGACTATTACTTTATTGTTATATCTATTTATTTGCACAATGCACCTTATATGTCTTGCTTAGACTGCATTCAATAAATATTTATTCATTTTTACTTGTTTCAAAACTTATGTATTTGTGTTTCTTTGAGTTACATCCATCCCGTCTAATCGTTTTTAAATCCACATTTCTAGAGCTTCACTTTCATTGTCTATTGTCTATAATAATAGATCCATGTTTCTGAGTCATCAGGTGCTGACAAAATATAACATTTCATTATTTTTAGGGACTGGGTGGAGGGGGAGGCGGGGTGGGGGAGGGGGGGAGGGAAGAGCTAGAAATAAGACGTTGACTTCTGGACAAGAATGTCCGTGGTTCGAGTCTCACCACATGCAATAGAACATGTTTCAAAAAATGTGATCCGTGGTTTCTTTGTCTGTGTAGTGAGATTCGATGTATGATTTTCTTGGATACCGGCAACAAAAATGTAATTCCGTGTGCATGTTGCCCACGTTTAAGAGCCTTTGGTATTTGGAAATTAAAATTAAAAGGTCAAAAATGACCAGTGCGCGGGAAAAAAATTGACATATGAGGAAAAAACTACACAAAAACATCAAACCACGCAACGATTAAAATAAATGATGTTCGAAAGTCAGAGAATATCTGCCTAAATTGCGAGGGACACCTGAGCACAAGACTGCCAGTGTACGTAATGGAAACATGTGATATTCACGTAAAATTCAGTCCCTGGAGTGTTCACTATAGATTTAAAGCTGGTGTATGCAAGCAAGTAGGTATTTATATGTTTGGATTGGATTGTATTTGTTTAGATGTAAAAGAATGTTTCATTCTGATGAAACCATATCCATTCTGATGAAGTCATATCCATTCTGATGAAGCCATACCCATTATGATGAAGCTATACCCATTCTGATGAAGCTATACCCATTCTGATGAAACCATACTCGTAATGGTGAAGCTACACCCATTCTGATGAAACCATACCCGTAATGATGAAGCTATACCCATTCTGATGAAGCCATATCCATTCTGATGAAGCCATATCCATTATGATGAAGCTATACCCATTATGATGAAGCTATACCCATTCTGATGAAGCTATACCCATTATGATGAAGCTATACCCATTATGATGAAGCTATACCCATTATGATGAAGATATACCCATTATGATGAAGCCATATCCATTATGATGAAGCTATACCCATTATGATGAAGCTATACCAATTATGATGAAGCTATACCCATTATGATGAAGCTATACCCATTATGATGAAGATATACCCATTATGATGAAGCCATATCCATTATGATGAAGCTATATCCATTATGATGAAACTATACCCATTATGATGAAGCTATACCCATTATGATGAAGCTATATCCATTATGATGAAGTCATATCCATTATGATGAAGCCATACCCATTCTGATGAAGCCATACCCATTTTGTCCTTATCTCTGTTTTATATTTTCCATGACGTAATATTCGTTGTTCCAGGTAACTAACTATAACCGGAAACTCTTTTAACGCTGACTCTAGAGATTCACTGTCGTCTACCTATTTTTTTTTTAGATCTTTCTTTCTCTTTTTCATGCGTCCCGACATTGATTGTGGAATTTCAAGATGATTTTTCTTTTAAAGTGGAACTATCTAGAATCTAGGTCACCTTGCAATCTTATTGAAACTATCTAGTTCAGCTCAGTTTTGTTATTTGTTACTGAAATTGTTTAGTTCAGCTCAGAGTTTTGTTATTTGTTACAGAAATTGTTTAGTTCAGCTCACAGTTTTGTTATTTGTTACAGAAATTGTTTAGTTCAGCTCAGAGTTTTACAATCTTGCTGTTCGTTACTGAAACTATCTAATTAAGCTCACAATCTTACTGTTCGTTACTGAAACTATCTAGTTGAGCTCACAATCACCAAACTAAAGTTTTGTATTTCAGCTTATACTGTCACTTACTGTTTATAACTAAGATTAATTAGCTAGTCCAATTTTGGAATTTTCATTTGACCTTCTAAAGCTGTCTGGCTCAAATGACAATTTTACCGTTGCATCTGTAATTACCTACATTAGTTATGTCTTTTTACCGTTGCATCTGTAATTACCTACATTAGTTATGTCTTTTTACTGTTTCTTCTGTAGTTACCTACATTAGTGATGTCTTTTTACTGTTTCTTCTGTAGTTACCTACATTAGTGATGTCTTTTTACTGTTTCTTCTGTAGTTACCTACATTAGTGATGTATTTTTACTGTTTCTTCTGTAGTTACCTACATTAGTGATGTCTTTTTACTGTTTCTTCTGTGGCTACTGAAGTTAGCGATGTCATTTTATCGTTAATTTCCTAAAATTTTGCTGGCCCAAAATGCACCCAATTTTCAGGTATTGATGTTTACCCTTTCTGTGAATAACGTTCCTCATATGTTAATGAACATCTCATTGTATGGTCTTGTTCGCTTCTTCTTTTCTTTCTCATTTGCCTTTCAGCTTCAGGGGAAGTTTCAATTTGCGGTCTTTTGCTCTTCTGTTGGCCTTTTCTGTTGTAATTTTTCTTAGTGTTTCAAATATTCTATCAATCCATCTTTTTAATGGTCGGTCCTTGAGTATGGTGTTCTCATATTGTTTATTCAAGGCTCGGTGTGATGTATTTTGATCTTTCTGTTCTATCACGCGATTAAACTAATTTAAATGGTGATAACTTACAAGTATTTTATTTGCAGTTTTGCTATTTTTATTCTGTTGTTGAAATACATTATCAAATTTACCATAAGTTTGCAATTGTACAATTTTATCCAGATGTCAGAAGCACAAGTTGGTGTCTTAATTGTGTGCTCTTTGTGACAGACGAACTCCCGTCCCAGCATGCGTGCGCAAACTGGTATGTTGCTACAAGCCAAGCAAGAACTGTAACCGCTGTATGCCCATGGGACACAAGAACAAAATCCTGACCAGTCAAACTACGGAACCTACTCTAACAACATGCGACGCTCACAGACTTCACGAGATTCGGCTGCCTTCTCAGACACAAGGTAAACCACCACACGCTAAAAATGTGCACCGAAACAACTCTGCTGATAGAAACACGGTTGGCGATTTCAAACGGAAAGACGAGTTGATGAAACTACATGAACAAACAACTGTCAGTGAAAGCTGTCCCGATACGCAAACAAATGCTGACGGAGTGACACCAATGTCACGAAATGGCTCGTTCACGAAACTCGACAGCAATCAATGTAAGGACTGTTGTGCGAAAAGACGTCTCTTTCGGTCTAAAGAAAATATTGAGACTGGAAGCGTTTGTGAGAGCTCAAATGGAGCTTGCATTCCAGCAGATATACACACAGAAATAACGGGGAAAGAATCAGAATATCTGACAAAAGTTTCTCAACAAAGTGATGAAATTGTAATCTGTCAACCAAACATAACACCACACAATCAAGAAATATTATAATTGGATATCCCATCAGAAGGTCTTTGGTTGATACTCGGAAGGTTATGTTTCTCAGTCCCCTTAATTTCTGATGTTTACATTAGACAGTTCCAACTTCCTAGCCCATTGATGAGCTCATTATCAACAGAGGTGGGAAACAATAATGACCACACAAATATACAGATAGTTTTACTGTAAAACATTCATTATCACCGAGCGTCTGCCCGAAGAGAAATGAACAAAACAGATATAGGAAAAAAAAACGGTATGGTTAAAGCGTTACGTAACCAGAACGACGTTTCGGCTGGTTTGTCTGGTTTGTGTTGTCTACTTGTAACGTAAAACTTTAACCATACCGTTTTTTTTCTATTTTGTTTCTATATATATTTTTGTTAATTTCTCATCACTGTTGGCTTCCCAGTTGTATGCATTTATGTGCACATCTTTGCCTTGACCTTGTCTGACCGAAGATAGTTTTCAAATCTGGAATTAGCGTCAGCTGGTGTGGAGCTGTGGTATAGATGTGGGTAGGAAAAATAGGCAGGAAATACTTCTTTTTTTTAAGTTCATCAGAGTATGGTTACAGTTTTAAGGTGTAGATGACAAAAACAGCATATTCCGTTTTTTTCGACCAAAGACCTTCTCCGGGAAAGACAAACAGTTATGTTATTAGCAAAAATAAGAATAATAGTTGCAGTAATACCTGCCTGCCTTTTGTAACTATTGGGGCGTCTGTATGATGAGTTTTTCGTTATCTTTTCTTTTTTTGTGTGCGACAGTTATTAAGTTTGTTCAAATATTGTTCCTGTCCAGATTTTAATATCACCAATATATGTTTCTCCTTTCTCTACCCCAGGGTTTTCACCTTTTACTGTTTCTAGTAACAAGTCTTGGTCAGCTCACTAGATCTTATGGCATGTCCATGTCAACAAAACATATTTTTTTTTACCGATGAATGAATCTCTTCATGTGGGAATTAGGATTCGTAGTGATGTTTCTATAAACGTTTAGTTTCTATGAACATTTAGTTTCAATGAACGTTTAGTTTCTATGAACGTTTAGTTTCTATGAACGATTAGTCTCTTTGTAAGGTTAGTTTCTATGAGCGTTTAGTTTCTATAAACGTTTAGTTTCTATGAATGATTAGTCTCTTTGTAATGTTAGTTTCTATGAACGTTTAGTTTCTATGTAAGGTTAGTTTCATGAACGTTTAGTTTCTATGAACGTTTAGTTTCTATGTAAGTTTAGTTTCTATGAATATTTAGTATCTATGAACGTTTAGTTTCTATGTAAGGTTAGTTTCATGAACGTTTAGTTTCTATGAACGTTTAGTTTCTATGAAAGGTTAGTTTCCATGTAAGTTTAGTTTCTATGAACGATTAGTCTCTTTGTAAGGTTAGTTTCTATGAACGTTCAGTTTCTATGTAAGGTTAGTTTCATGAATGTTTAGTTTCTATGAACGTTTAGTTTCTATGTAAGTTTAGTTTCTATGAATATTTAGCTTCTGTGAACGTTTAGTTTCTATGAATATTTAGCTTCTATGAACGTTTAGTTTCTATGAATATTTAGCTTCTATGAACGCTTAGTTTCTATGAATATTTAGATTCTATGAACGCTTAGTTTCTATGAACGTTTAGTTTCTATGAACGTTTAGTTTCTATGAACGTTTAGTTTCTATGAATATTTAGCTTCTTTGAACGTTTAGTTTCTATGAATATTTAGCTTCTTTGAACGTTTAGTTTCTATGAACGTTTAGTTTCTATGAACGTTTAGTTTCTAGGAACATTTAGTTTCTAGGAACATTTAGTTTCTATGAACGTTTAGTTTCTATGAACGTTTAGTTTCTATGAATATTTAGCTTCTTTGAACGTTTAATTTCTATGAACGTTTAGTTTCTATGAACGTTTAGTTTCTAAGAACGTTTAGTTTCTATGAACGTTTAGTTTCTATGAACGTTTAGTTTCTATGAACGTTTAGTTTCTATGAATGTTTAGTTTCTAGGAACGTTTAGTTTCTAGGAACGTTTAGTTTCTATGAATATTTAGCTTCTTTGAACGTTTAGTTTCTATGAACGTTTAGTTTCTAGGAACGTTTAGTTTGTAGGAACGTTTAGTTTCTATGAACGTTTAGTTTCTAGGAACGTTTAGTTTCTATGAACGTTTAGTTTCTATGAACGTTTAGTTTCTATGAACGTTTAGTTTCTGTGAACGTTTAGTTTCTATGTACGTTTAGTTTCTATGAACGTTTAGTTTATAGGAACGTTTAGTTTCTATGAACGTTTAGTTTCTATGAACGTTTAGTTTCTATGAACGTTTAGTGTGTGGTTTATGAACTACTTGTGATATTTGAATAAGACTCTATGAAAATGTTTCATGATTACAGTTATAAAAATCATTATTTGTTACAATCATTGTCAATGACATTATTCACAGAAAAATCACCATCATCCTCGACAACACCATAATGTATTCCATATTCACTCTCATTATTATCATTATCATCATTGACATTACCACAAGCGTCATTAACAACATAATTAAAGCAGCCACCACTACCATGATAATGAGCACTATGCAGTTGTCGTTCTTTGATCATCCTGAAGTAAAACTGTAACCAGTATCAACCATTTCTACTGTTGATTTTATCACTAAATGTTGATTCTGCATGATTATCACGTTATATCCTGTATTATTTTTTGTTATTCCAATGAAAGGGCTAATCTATATGAAACGGTATAACTTTCCTTCCTATTACACGAACAGCGAGTTACATACAACAAATGAAATACTGAAACTGCATATGTCTAGTAAGGATCAATGAGTACTGAAGTTCAGCAACAGCAGTTCATTGTTACGCCACGTGACCAGTTAAACAAAATGGCCTCAAATGCTGTTGAAAGGGCAATTGTGTGATAGATAGTGAAAGAAGGAAAAGAAAAACTCACTAACCGTTGTACAGCGGCGTTGTACAGTAGGCTTAGTAATGAGTGGGCTGAGGTAAAGGCATAGACATGCGTATCACTTGTAACAGGGCCGGCTCAAGGTACCGACAACTCAGGCAGTTACTCAGAGCACGCCATGTGCTTATTAGCCCCAGCAAAGATTTTTTTTTTTAATGCGGAAATAACAAAAATATTAAAAAGGGCGCCGAAATTCAGCTAACTCAGGGCGTCAACAACCATAGGACCGTCTCTGGTTGTAAATCTAATGATAATGATAAAGAGAAGAAAAGGAAAAAAGTGACGTCTTTAGGCAGGTCAGGGACAGCACAAAATCAAGGAGACAAGCACAAATATTAAATATATAAAACATTAAATAGATGAAACATTAAATATTTAAAACATTAAATAGATGACACATTAAACATATAAAATATTGAATAGATGACACATTAAACATATAAAATATTAAATATATAAAACATTAAATATATAAAACATTAAACATATAAACTATTAAATATATAAAACATTAAATAGATGAAACATTAAATATATAAAACATTTAATATATATAACATTAAACATATAAAATATTAAATATATAAAACATTAAATATTTAAACAATAAACATATAAAATATTAAATATATAAAACTTTAAATATATAAAACATTAAATATAAAACATTAAATATATAAAACTTTAAATATGTAAAACATTAAACATATAAAATATTAAATATATAAAACATTAAATATATAAAACAATAAACATATAAAATATTAAATATATACAACTTTAAATAGATGAAACATTAAATATATAAAACGTTAAATATATAAAACATTAAAAATATTAAATATATACAACTTTAAATATATAAAACATTAAATAGATGAAATATTAAATATCTATCTATCTATTGACCTTTCGAGCCGTAACCGGCCCATAGGGCGTAGACCAAGATACACCTTCTCCTATATGAATTTTTGTTCTAGCAGTTTTCTTTTAAAGATATTTTATCAAATCTCGCCATCTGTCTCTGTTCCGTGCAAGCAGCTCTATCTCACCGAGGGAGCCGATTCCTGCTGCCCTTGCTTCTCCCATCAATGTTCCCCCCAGCGTCTCCCTGGGTCCTCCTCCCTCTCCCTCACCTGCCGTTTCCCACATGAGGGCTTGCTTTGCTATTCGATTATTATCTCTTCTCATCACATGTCCAACGTATGACCATCGTCTTCTCTTTACCACTGAAGATATCAGTGGTTGATTGGCGATTTCTCCAATTTCCTCGCTTGTTTTGAATTCGTTCCATTCTATACCAAGCATTTTCCCTAGACATCCATCTTCGAATGCGTTCAACCCCGTTTCTATATCTCTTGTTGTCCTCCAGCTTTCACACGCATATGTAAGGGCCGACAGTACATTTGATTTGAACAGCCCAAGTTTTGTGTTTGTGCTAATGAGCCCCGACTTCCACAACTTTTCAAGGCCCCCGAAAGACACCGCCGCCCTAGCCAGTCTACGTTTCATTAACAACATCGTTTTTACGATAGCGGCTTGTTAAACCTCTGATCAACGGTTCTATACCAAGCCGGAGAAAAATAATTCCTCCATTTTGGAAACAACCGGAAGAAGGAAAAATATTAAATATATAAAATCTTAAAATTCTGCGCAGGGCCGCGAGTAGAACTGCAGTGAACATATAAAATAAACACAAAACAGTAAGAAGCATCTAAACTAGTAGAAAGACAGGACAAACTATAATCCATTTTTCAGATCAGTTTATGTTTTTAGTGCTTGGATTTCTTTCTTTAATTTAATAGTTTATGTGTTAAACCTGATGAATGATTTTGCCGAAGCGTCGTGTTTTATCTAGTCTTTCTATTAGTTTAGGTTCTTCATACCGTTTCATGTTTATTTTACAACACTGAATCAAACTGAAGAAGGCCTACTGAGCAGTAAACTTATTTTTGTGAAGGGAACAGGCAAATAATTGCAGTGCTGCGGTAAAGTTGGTAGCAAGGAGCAAGTAATGGGGTAACGTCACACCCCACTACTGGCTCCCAGCTTCTTTTTGACTTTGTGTTCACCTACTTAATGTTGTAACTATACGATGTTCTACAGTAAGGTGTGGTAAAGCGTCACCAACAAGCTCATTGATATATAACTGAAACACGATATTTCTAAAACACGCAATGCTTGCGTCAAGTAGAAAGACAGTCTTGAAAGACGACCCTGTCACAGGAACAAGCTGATCATGTTCGTGCCGCGTACCAATGCCTAACTAAACGAAACGCATCATAACTGATGTGAACAAAATCGAGAGTTTGGGACCAATTGGACTATCTTACTGGAACCTGCTGACATGCTATATATAAACATATACACACATAGAAGACCTTCAACTTACTGATTCAAATTTGAAGACATTTCATACAAAATTATGATCCCCTTCATAATGATTAGGTTTTATTTTTGAAATATTGAAAATGCTTATTTCTTTTGTTGTAACTCTGTAAATGGTGATTTCTCCCCTTTGTTTATCGTTGTTCTGAAAGTAAAACCTCGGCTCCATGGTGCCTATCTAAAATCACCATTAGTCTCATAGCTTCGACGGTCGTAGGATCACCTTTGATGACGTTCTTCACAATTTTATTCTAACCATCACTATTTAGAGCAGATTTCTGACACGTGACAAGAGTTAATGTATGTATGTTCATAGGTCATCATTATCATCATGTGTCATATCAAATGGCGTAGACGATTCTCTACCCACAGTGCACTGTATCAATGCTGTTGTTGACTGTTTTCCCTGCCATAACACCAGGCTATCCATCATATTCTCTCTTTGTCGTCCGAGATATCTCTTTCCCTGTATTTTGCCAGTTGTAAGTATTTCAATATTTCTCCTCTCATGATGGGTCCGAAAAAAAAATGATGATTGTTTCTTTCTAATGTTTCTTATTAACTCCATTTTTGTGTTGGCCTCTGATAATTTCCTCATTCGTCTTTTTAGCTATCTAGGAAAATGTCAAAATTTTTCTGAGAAATCCCATCTCTGATAGGTCAACGGTCAACGATGAAGTCTTAAAATAACTAAAAATGAAAGAGAAATACTAAACACAATTCAAACAAGACAGATGTGATTAATGGGCATGTTAAAAGACACAGCAGCCTACTAAAAGTAATATTGTAACAGAGTTATTTAGGAAGCATAGAGAGAGCAGGTAATTTAGTCATTACCGCTCTTTGAATGGACGAGAGCAGTATCATATAGTGGCGACCAGCAGATTTTAACTATGGTAATTTTCCAGGAATAACAGTTAGTCAGAGTGAGAGAATAGTTCAGGTAGGGGTAGTGGACACCCACCGAAGTAGAGAGGGTCATGACTTGACCTAGACATAATAGTTGGGGGATTTTCCATGAATCTCCACGAATGTCCATGCAAGTTCATTGTTATTGTGGGTGATCACGCACTTAGCATGTGAAACCCATGACTTTGGCCTGGCTGATAAATAAGTTGTTATTGTCAAAGTCATGGAACGGTCAAGTGGTCATCCAGCTACCAGGATGAAGTAATATTATCCCAAATAGGGCGTAGAGATTTCGGGGAAACAGGATGTTTTGTCCAAATTTGGGAAAGTTCAGGTGTGAGTCACAGATAGTGAGCAAGCGACAAGCTCAATGGACCAGATCACGTTGCGAGTGGTCAGGTGCGACGATCTGATTGGTTACGGACGTTCAGACGTAGAGCGAGAGCTGAAGTACTTAATCTCCGGCACAAGAAGAAAGTGGGGTAGTTCGGAAGACCAAAAGAGCAGTTAGGATGTAGGCTCGTTCAGTTAGTACGGCTTCGGCCGACTGCTGAAA
Source organism: Megaustenia siamemsis (assembly GCA_032433765.1). NCBI lineage: Eukaryota > Metazoa > Mollusca > Gastropoda > Stylommatophora > Ariophantidae > Megaustenia > Megaustenia siamemsis. Next base: position 77,471,300 of record JAVIAB010000156.1, on the reverse strand, counting down.
GCAGTTAGCAATTAGTGCAGAGAAAGATAGTCCAAGATGAAGTAGTAGATAGTTCCGTCAGTCCAGGATGAGTAGGACCAGATTAGAAGTTAGAAACAGTTAGAGTCAGAACAGTGAGAAAGTTAAGAGTAGGAGCCTTGAGTTAGCCAAGTCAGTTTAGAATCAGCAAGTTATAATTATAGGTGTGAAGTAGCTTGAAAGACAGTGAAAGATTAATTCAAGTTGTGTGTGTTCATAAATTCTCACAAGTGTAAGTAGACCATGCTGAATAAATTGTATGATTAGGATGCTGGAATATCTTCATAACTACACGGCGACTTGCCTCAGAAGTATTCCTAAATTAATGAACATTAATTTAATAATTGCATCCAGAACTATAGATCACGTGTACCAGGCGAAATCAATAAACTGATTATCATTATTGTTAAAGAAAGACTCTGTCATGATCTTGCATGTTACCTCAATGTTGTGATGTGCTGTGATCATTGAAGTACTAGCCACTATACGAGATAAAGAACAAAGAACATCACAACACTATACCAATATTGGAAGGAAAAATACAAGGTAAAAGAGGCAGAGGCAGGCTAAGACTATCATGGACGAGTAACATCAAAATATAGACAAGTGAGCTTATGATGTCCTGTACCATCAAAGCAAGAGACAGTGTGGAACGGTGCTCCATGGTAGCCAGCGTTCGATGCGGGGACGACACTCAGTGATGATGAATAGGTCATAGGTCAGCGTTAATACAAACATCTGAACACAATTATTGAGTTTATGGCAAGAGTTAATTTATGCGACGAGCTAATCTGCGACCAGGAATGATTTGTAACATGAGTCAGTTTGTGATACAAGTGGACAAAATTATGAAATTAGCTAAAATGTGATTTTGAGTTTCAATGTGGAGTGGCTCACTTTGTGATACAAGTGGAAAAAATTATGAAATTAGCTAAAATGTGATTTTGAGTTTCAATGTGGAGTAGCTCACTTTGTGATACGAGTGGAAAAAATTATGAAATTAGCTAAAATGTGATTTTGAGTTTCAATGTGGAGTAGCTCACTTTGTGATACGAGTGGAAAAAATTATGAAATTAGCTAAAATGTGATTTTGAGTTTCAATGTGGAGTGGCTCAATTTATGAGTTATTTTGTGAGATGAGTTATTTTGTGTAATGAGTTATTTTGTGAGATGAGTTATTTTGTGTGATGGTGATGAGTTATTTTGTAAGATGAGTTATTTTGTGTGATGGTGATGAGTCATTTTGTAAGATGAGTTATTTTGTGTGATGAGTTATTTCTTTTGTGAGATGAGCTATTTTACGAGAAGAGTTATTTTGTGAGATGAGTTATTTTGTGATGTGAGTTATTTTGTGATAACAATTATTTATTTTGTGAGATTAGTTATTTTGTGAAATTAGTTTTTTACGAGATGAGTTATTTTACGAAATGAGTTATTTTGTGAGATGAGTAAAATTATGACATGCAATAATTTATGTCCTATGTAAATTACCAGATAGTCAGTTTGTAACAGCAGTTATACGTAATTCCAATACGGAACTTATGTTGTATATATATATATATATATATATATATATATATATATATATATATACAATATAGAATACATAATTTAATTTATTAAATAAGTATTTGTTAATTGTTGAATTAATTTTTAACTGAAGAAAAGTCGTTAATTTTGTAACATTAGTCAATTTTCAACATAAGCTAAATAGATTAGGAATAGAATTAGACTGGGAGAGGTACACATTTTCAATTTGAGTTAATTTGTCACATGATTTTAATTGTAACATGGGTTAATTTATGCCGTATGTTAAATTATAAGAGACCGTTAAAAGCGCATATAATATTCCTTTATCTTTAGTTTGTATAACTATTTTAGACATAAATTGTTTAATGGCATGAGTTAATTTTATAGCATCAGTCAACTATGACATGAGTTAATTTTGAAGCATCAGTCAACTGTGACATGAGTTAATTTTGAAGCATCAGTCAACTGTGACATGATATAATTTTGTAGCATCAGTCAACTATGACATGAGTTAATTTTGAAGCATCAGTCAACTGTGACATGATATAATTTTGAAGCATCAGTCAACTGTGACATGATATAATTTTGTAGCATCAGTCAATTATGACATGAGTTAATTTTGTAGCATCAGTCAACTATGACATGAGTTAATTTTGAAGCATCAGTCAACTGTGACATGATATAATTTTGTAGCATCAGTCAACTATGACATGAGTTAATTTTGTAGCATCAGTCAATTATGACATGAGTTAATTTTGATGCATCAGTCAACTGTGACATGATATAATTTTGTAGCATCAGTCAACGGTGACATGATATAATTTTGTAGCATCAGGCAACTGTGACATGATATAATTTTGAAGCATCAGTCAACTATGTCATGAGTTAATTTTGTAGCATCAGTCAACTATGACATGAGTTAATTTTGTAGCATCAGTTAATTATGACATGAGTTAATTTTGAAGCATCAGTCAACTGTGACATGATATAATTTTGTAGCATCAGTCAACTATGACATGAGTTAATTTTGTAGCATCAGTCAATTATGACATGAGTTAATTTTGAAGCATCAGTCAACTGTGACATGATATAATTTTGTAGCATCAGTCAACGGTGACATGATATAATTTTGTAGCATCAGGCAACTGTGACATGATATAATTTTGAAGCATCAGTCAACTATGACATGAGTTAATTTTGTAGCATCAGTCAATTATGAAATGAGTTAATTTTGTAGCATCAGTCAATTATGACATGAGTTAATTTTGAAGCATCAGTCAACTGTGACATGATATAATTTTGTAGCATCAGTCAACGGTGACATGATATAATTTTGAAGCATCAGTCAACTATGACATGATATAATTTTGAAGCATCAGTCAACTGTGACATGATGTAATTTTGAAGCATCAGTCAACGGTGACATGATATAATTTTGAAGCATCAGTCAACTGTGACATGATATAATTTTGTAGCATCAGTCAACTATGACATGAGTTAATTTTGTAGCATCAGTCAACTATGACATGATATAATTTTGAAGCATCAGTCAACTATGACATGAGTCAATTTTGTAGCATCAGTCAACTATGACAAGAGTCAATTTTGTAGCATCAGTCAACTATGACATGAGTTAATTTTGTAGCATCAGTCAACTGTGACATGATATAATTTTGTAGCATCAGTCAACTATGACATGATATAATTTTGTAGTATCAGTCAACTATGACATGAGTCAATTTTGAAGCATCAGTCAACTATGGCATGATTTCCTTTGTACCTTAAGTCAACTATGACATAAATTAATGTTGTTATATAAGTCAACTGTGACATGGTTTAATTTGTAGCGTAAGTCAACTATGACATGAGACAATTGTGTAGCGTAAGTCAACTATGACATGAGAAAATTGTGTAGCATAAGTCAGCTATGACATGAGGCAATTGTGTAGCATAAGTCAACTATGACATGAGATAACTTTGTAGCATAAGTCAACTATGACATGAGATAATTTTGTAGCATAAGTCAACTATGACATGAGATAATTTTGTAGCATAAGTCAACTATGACATGAGATAATTTTGTAGCATAAGTCAACTATGACAGGAGTTAATTGTGTGATATAAATCAGCTGTGACATGAGTTTTGTAGTATAAGTCAACTGCAACATGAATTAATTTTGTAATATAACTCAACTGTTGCATGTTTTAACTTGTATCATAAATTAATATTTGGTAATGATCAAATGAAACTAGGAGAATTACCTCTATTAGATGTACAATCTTACATATATCTGGGCAGTAATATAGATAAAGAGGGAGGGACAGAAAATGATACCAAAATAAGGATATCAAAAGCAAGAGGAGCTTTCATTGCACTGGGAAACATATGGAAATCCAAAGAAATTAGGTTAAATACAAAAATAAAAATTTTAAACTTAAATGTTAAGGCGGTCCTATTATATGGCTGTGAAACATGGAGAACAACAAAATTGACAATCACGAAGATACAGACTTTCATTAATGGATGTTTACGCAGAATAAAGGGATGGGAATGGCAGGACAAAATCACTAACATAGAATTATGGAAATGTACCAGTCAAACACCAGTGGATAAAGAGATACAGAGAAAACGATGGCGCTGGATAGGACACACACTACGGAAGCCAACTGAGCCCTGTTTACACAACAGGCCCTTTTTGGGAATCCCCAGGGGAAAAGACAAAGAGGAAGACTAAGGAATTCTTGGAGAAGACAGATAGAAGCAGAGATGTAGATGATGGGGAAGACATGGAATGATCTTAAAAGAATGGCAAAAAAACAGAACGACTTGGAAAGTGTTTGCTGAAGACCTATGCTCCACCGGGAGCTAAAAAGGTAAAAGGTAGAATGATCAAATGAATACTTTCTAGAATATAACTAGTTTTGAGATCCACGTGTTAACAGCGTCCAGAGATATATGAACCGATACAAATATGTAGAAATAATTGCTATATGTGATTATCTTTTTCTCTTTTTTTTCAGCGTTCACCCATTAAATGGGCGTAACTACATTATGTCGTTAATTTATATCAAGTCGAGATATCTGCGATTTCAACCCGACACATCCGTCTTCGTCGTAGTTAGATTTGTTTTTATGAATTGCTTAACATCATTGCCCAGGTAGCTGTGATTTTGCCTACTCTTTTCGATCTTGAACTTGTAATGTTTTTTTGACGTGCGAAAAGTGCACATGAGACCTCCTGTTCTTGGTTGTTAACCGAAGGGCTAGTCATTGGATCTTATCATCCAGTGACAAAGTGAAAGCTGGAAGAAATCACTGATTTCTATACACTGTAATGAAATATGTTCTAATTTATGATATTGACACAATATAAATAGCTGGAATATTAATGAAGTCATAAATGAATTATAAATACATATTATAAACGAGCTGCATAGTTCTATTTATTTACATGTTCTTCTCGTTTTTTCTCCTTTTTTTTGTCGTTTATGATCTTGTATGTATCACTTTTACCATTGCAACTCAAACATTGTCTGTCGATATATCAATCTATTTCCTAATCAAAGAAGGAGATTTCATTACAGAGAACTACCTTCACAGATGAAGAGGATTTGTGTTATTGAGAAAGTTGATTAATATCGTTTCAGTGATGGCATGAACATTTAATGAACATGTGTCAGGAAACTACAAAGTATATGATTGTGTTAGTACCAATACTGGACGTGATACGAATTGATTGATATATATACTGCTGCTTCATCATAAATATGTGTTCGAGTGTGGCCTTGACCTAGGCTTAATTTGTATTGGTCTAGAAGTTGACAAATACCATTAGATAAAAAAAACAGACAGCGACTTTGTAGAGTCTCAAAAAATAACCGAAAAATAAGAGAGAAATGTCGACGAAGTCTGTCAGTGATGCACCAACAACCCTCCTCCCCCCCCCCTTTTTTTTTAAAAAAAAAATCAGGTTATATCGCAAAGCCGGCGCGTTATGAATACATCACTTACACTGTTTTGGTAGTAGCTTGTAATCACGTCGTTACATCTGTCTGTTAAATGTGCCTCCCACTCAGGCCACAAAGGAAACCAGCTCATCTGGTCTGTAGTAGCCAGCTCATTTGGTCATTAATATCCAGCTCATTTAGTCTTTAATAGTCAGCTCATTTAGTCTTTAATAGCCAGCTCATTTAGTCTTTAATAGCCAGCTCATTTAGTCTTTAATAGCCAGCTTATTTAGTCTTTAGTAGCCAGCTTATTTAGTCTTTAATAGCCAGCTCATTTAGTCTTTAGTAGCTAGCTCATTTAGTCTTTAGTAGCAAGCTCATTTAGTCTTTAGTAGCAAGCTCATTTAGTCTTTAATAGCCAGTTCATTTAGTCTTTAATAGCCAGCTCATTTAGTCTTTAATAGCCAGTTCATTTAGTCTTTAGTAGCAAGCTCATTTAGTCTTTAATAGCCAGTTCATTTAGTCTTTAGTAGCAAGCTCATTTAGTCTTTAATAGCCAGCTCATTTAGTCTTTAATAGCCAGCTCATTTAGTCTTTAATAGCAAGCTCATTTAGTCTTTAATAGCCAGCTCATTTAGTCTTTAGTAGCAAGCTCATTTAGTCTTTAATAGCCAGCTCATTTAGTCTTTAGTAGCAAGCTCATTTAGTCTTTAATAGCCAGCTCATTTAGCCTTTAATAGTCAGCTCATTTAGTCTTTAATAGCCAGCTCATTTAGTCTTTAGTAGCAAGCTCATTTAGTCTTTAATAGCCAGTTCATTTAGTCTTTAGTAGCCAGCTCATTTAGTCTTTAATAGCCAGTTCATTTAGTCTTTAGTAGCTAGCTCATTTAGTCTTTAGTAGCCAGCTCATTTAGTCTCTGGCACGGTCCAGACGTAGATTAACCCCATGGAATAGAAGTCCCTGAAGGCTTCGATCTCTCGTAGAGGAAATGGAAACAAATTGTATGGTTGCCGCTTTACGTAAATAATGGATAAAATCGAACGGCGTTACGGCCCATTAGGCTTTCAGCAGGAACAATAACCAACACATACACAGAAATGTAAGTAAATAAAATTAACACTAGTTCACCATCATCATCATCATGTATCGTGCCTGTTGGTGTAGGTGATCTCTGGCGTAGATGTCTCTCCGCAACTTTCGATCATGACAGTTATTTATCATTTCTGTTGTTGACCTTCTACCACATTTCTACAGCCTCCAATGATTTTCCTGTCTGTTGTCCTATTGTCCATGATTTATTTCCATATGTTAAGACAGGCTCTATATAACATTTAAGAACTCTTTTTCTTGTTTCTATTGTCAAAAATGGATTGCACAGCATCTTCCTCATTTTTTTGGTAAGCTGCTTTTGCCTGAGCCATTCTGCATCTCACCTCTATTGTACATCTACCATCTGAGGTTAACATTGTTTCCAGATATTTAAATTTGTTTACTTGTTTTAATATTGTTATACTCGTCTTTATTAACACTATATAGCCAAGTAATGATTAGATATGAAAACAAAATAATGTATGACATTAGAATTTAACACCTGTCCAGCTGTTCTAACAAGGGCTGGAGTAGAAATGACCTCGCTCTGAGGCGACCAGCGTGGGAAGGGCACAGGCGTAGGCAAAGGGCTCTTTATTTTTTTTTAGAGGGGTTCTAAAATTATACAGAGATGGGACATATGTGTATAAACATACACATACAAACTTACATACACACAAGTCAGTGTGCATACACAAAGCACGGCTTTATCCTCTTCAATGTCTAGGCAGTTCCTCTTTGACCTATGTTCTCGTATGATTCACTTGTCTCGTTTGCCAAATGCTGAGAAAATATAACTTCAATTGGGATTCGTTTCTCACATTGGCCTGACTGTCGTGGCTCAGCTATCTACTTAAATCATTTCTGATTGGTGTCTTAACTATCTTAAGTAACATTTCTAAGTTTGACTCTCCCAGCGTCCTAGCTCGAAAAGGTACCAGTCTGATACTATTTACCTACTACTATTACTGCATTTCACCATTTACCTTGATTTCTCCTTCATGGCTATCTATTTAACTTGATCTCAACTTCATGGCTAGCTATTTAACTTCATCTCTACATCATGGCTAGCTATTTAACTTGATCTCTGCATCATGGCTAGCTATTTAATTTGATCTCTACTTCGTGGCTAGCTATTTAACTTGATCTCTACTTCATGGCTAGCTATTTAACTTGATCTCTACATCATGGCTAGCTATTTAACTTGATCTCTACATCATGGCTAGCTATTTAACTTGATCTCTACATCATGGCTAGCTATTTAACTTGATCTCTACATCATGGCTAGCTATTTAACTTGATCTCTACATCATGGCTAGCTATTTAACTTGATCTCTACATCATGGCTAGCTATTTAACTTGATCTCTACATCATGGCTAGCTATTTAACTTGATCTCTACATCATGGCTAGCTATTTAATTTGATCTCTACATCATGGCTAGCTATTTAACTTGATCTCTACATCATGGCTAGCTATTTAACTTGATTTATACTTCATGACCCAATTTTTAACTTGATTTCTACTTCATGCCTAGCTATTTAACTTAATTTCTGCCTCTTCATAACTAGCTAACTATTTCACTGTTTAACTTGATTTCTACTGCTTCATATCTAGCTAACTATTTCGATCTGTTAACTTGCCATAGCTGTCTGACTGGTTTTATACATGCAATTACACATCTTCTTGTCCTAGTGAGTTTAACGCTTTCTCTAACAATTTTAACAATTACACATCATCTTGTCCTAGTGAGTTTAACGCTTTCTCTAACAATTTTAATAATTACATGCCATCTTGTCCTAGTGAGTTTAACGCTTTCTATAACAATTTTAACAATTACATACCATCTTGTCCTAGTGAGTTTAACGCTTTCTATAACAATTTTAACAATTACATACCATCTTGTCCTAGTGAGTTTAACGCTTTCTCTAACAATTTTAACAATAACATACCATCTGATCCTAGTGAGGACAGGAAGTCAATCCTGTTTGAATTGTAACCTGCTGTAATTGTTTCGCTAGATCTAATAAACTGGAAGTTACACTTTTAAAGAGACCTCTCCAAAACGGTTGCTGTTTTTTATTTTAATTAATCGCTGTGTATTTTATTACTGTTGATTAGAGAAATTGCGAAGATAAAATTATGAACCAGAAACAATCAGAAAATTATGAACCAGAAACAATCAGTGTTTCTCTCATTAACATCTATTATTATATTCACAAATGTTTACTGTTATTTATAAATGTATATCTCAGCATTGGTGAAGTAAAGATGATTGAAAATACATATTTATATCATCGTCAACCCCATGTTATAATTGTTTCCCCCTCCTATCACGTGATTAGGAAAGATTTTTGCTTCTTTTGAGATTGTAAATTTATCTTAATCCTCGCTTGGTTATTATTTATAAGTTTTACAGATCATCTTTTGGTAACAATCACCCAGCCGTGTAAAATAACAAATTCCTGTTTCTTTTAAGAAAATCATGAACGAACTTGCATATAATAATTGTGAAATTACGAACACGCTGTAATTTGGCGTCTATGCCTTGTTTATAGATTTTGTGTTGCTGTATTCAGAGACGTTTCATAACTTCACATTTCTGGTTTCATTGGAATGGCTTTGAAAATTAGAATCGTTACTCTCTCAAGATCATGGTATTGAAAGAAATGGCATCAACATTTGACATTTGAGGTTCAACGTGGAAAGTTGTTTCGTTGTATTTCGAACTCAGAGAAACGAACCAAACTTATCCTCGGTATTAGTGACCAAACGTTATCGAGATGGCTGAATGTTGATCGTCGTGTTTCTACAGATACAAATAGAGAGCCAGCACAAATTTTAACGTGGGATAACTGACAAAGAAGTATTTAAATGAGAGATTTATAGATGTTTGGAAGGTAACGAATTATTGACGCAAAAGACATTAAACATTTTACTTAGACAGAACCATGACATTGGCATATCCAAAACCACTCTATGTAAAATTATACGAGGTTTTAACTTAACATTACGCAAATATAGAGGCAGTAGAAATGTCATTTGTGAAAGGCCTCATCCTGTAGATTAGAGAAGTACATAATAACGACACATTCGGGAATTGTAACAAAACTTGAGAGATCGTTGATATCGATGAGATATAGGTAAACCATGTCAATGTAGAGGTAAAGAAAGAACTAGAAATAAATCGGCCTGGAACTTGTTTGTTGATGACTAATGCTCCATAAGGAGCTGAAAAGAAGAAGAAGACTAATGCTCTATAAGGAGCTGAAAAGAGGAAGAAGACTAATGCTCTATAAGGAGCTGAAAAGAAGAAAAAGAAGACTAATGCTCCATAAGGTGCTGAAAGAAGAAAAAGAAAACTAATGCTCCATAAGGTGCTGAAAAGAAGAAAAGAAGACTAATGCTCCATAAGGTGCTGAAAAGAAGAAAAAGAAAACTAATGCTCCATAAGGTGCTGAAAAGAAGAAAAAGAAGACTAATGCTCCTTAAGGAGCTGAAAAGAAGAAGAAGACTAATGCTCCATAAGGAGCTGAAAAGAAGAAGAAGACTAATGCTCTATAAGGAGCTGAAAAGGAGAAGAAGACTAATGCTCCATAAGGAGCTGAAAAGAGGAAGAAGACTAATGCTCCATAAGGAGCTGAAAAGAGGAAGAAGACTAATGCTTCATAAGGAGCTGAAAAGAGGAAGAAGACTAATGCTCCATAAGGAGCTGAAAAGAGGAAGAAGACTAATGCTCCATAAGGAGCTGAAAAGAGGAAGAAGACTAATGCTCCATAAGGAGCTGAAAAGAAGAAGACTAATGCTCTATAAGGAGCTGAAAAGAAGAAGAAGACTAATGCTCCATAAGGAGCTGAAAAGAAGAAGAAGACTAATGCTCCATAAGGAGCTGAAAAGAAGAAGAAGAAGACTAATGCTCCATAAGGAGCTGAAAAGAAGAAGAAGAAGACTAATGCTCCATAAGGAGCTGAAAAGAAGAAGAAGAAGACTAATGCTCCATAAGGAGCTGAAAAGAAGAAGAAGAAGACTAATGCTCCATAAGGAGCTGAAAAGAAGAAGAAGAAGACTAATGCTCCATAAGGAGCTGAAAAGAAGAAGACTAATGCTCCATAAGGAGCTGAAAAGAAGAAGAAGAAGACTAATGCTCCATAAGGAGCTGAAAAGAAGAAGAAGACTAATGCTCCATAAGGAGCTAAAAAGAAGAAGAAGACTAATGCTCCATAAGGAGCTAAAAAATAAGAAGACTAATGTCCATAAGGAGCTAAAAAAGAAGAAGACTAATGTTCCATAAGGAGCTGAAAAGAAGAAGAAGACTAATGCTCCATAAGGAGCTGAAAAAGAAGAAGAAGACTAATGCTCTATAAGGAGCTGAAAAGAAGAAGAAGACTAATGCTCCATAAGGAGCTGAAAAGAAGGAGAAGACTAATGCTCCATAAGGAGCTGAAAAGAAGGAGAAGACTAATGCTCCATAAGGAGCTGAAAAGAAGGAGAAGACTAATGCTCCATAAGGAGCTGAAAAGAAGGAGAAGTCTAATGCTCCATAAGGAGCTAAAAAAGAAGAAGACTAATGTTCCATAAGGAGCTAAAAAGAAGAAGACTAATGTTCCATAAGGAGCTAAAAAAGAAGAAGACTAATGTTCCATAAGGAGCTAAAAAAGAAGAAGACTAATGTTCCATAAGGAGCTAAAAAAGAAGAAGACTAATGTTCCATAAGGAGCTAAAAAAGAAGAAGACTAATGTTCCATAAGGAGCTGAAAAGAAGAAGAAGACTAATGCTCCATAAGGAGCTGAAAAGAAGAAGAATACTAATGCTCCATAAGGAGCTGAAAAGAAGAAGAAGACTAATGCTCCATAAGGAGCTGAAAAGAAGAAGAAAACTAATGCTCCATAAGGAGCTGAAAGAAGAAGAAGAAGACTAATGCTCCATAAGGAGCTAAAAAGAAGAAGAAGAAGACTAATGCTCCATAAGGAGCTAAAAAGAAGAAGAAGAAGACTAATGCTCCATAAGGAGCTAAAAAGAAGAAGAAGAAGACTAATGCTCCATAAGGAGCTAAAAAAAGAAGAAGAAGAAGACTAATGCTCCATAAGGAGCTGAAAAGAAGAAGAAGAAGACTAATGCTCCATACGGAGCTGAAAAGAAGAAGAAGAAGACTAATGCTCCATAAGGTGCTAAAAAAAAGAAGAAGAAGAAGACTAATGCTCCATAAGGAGCTGAAAAGAAGAAGAAGAAGACTAATGCTCCATAAGGAGCTAAAAAAAGAAGAAGAAGAAGACTAATGCTCCATAAGGAGCTAAAAAAGAAGAAGACTAATGCTCTAAGGGTGACTGCCCCTATCTATATAACTACTTCGGACACGCAAATGTCAATATTTCATTAAAGGGAGGGAATCAACAATACCATGGAAGATGTTAAGTAGGTGGAACAAATGAACGTCACTAGCTATTCATTTAGCTATTCCCAATGATTAAAGACAACTGTATGTGGTGACGTCAAGCACAAAGAATAATTAAATGGCTTATTAAAACCAATATATTTAAAAATGCAATGCCCATTTCTTATGAATTAAAAAAGGACTTATTACCTACTGAAGAACAAATGCCCTAAACGTCTCTGGTTTGTGAACAACTATACCGTAAAATGTAGTTGTTGATATACCAATAATGATTAAACTGATAAAAATAACAAAGAAAATTGTATTGATAATTCGGTGCAGTCAACAAAGCATTTGTGATTAAAATATTATAGTTGGGACAAAAAAATAGTACCCGCTGCAAACAAACAAAAGTGTCTAGGATAAGTAATTGCTGAGATATGAAATAAATTACAACGGCAAACATTTGTGAATGCTCCATAGATTCCCTTCTCTGAAGGTCAGTTAAACAGTACGGCGTTGTCCTTTCCTGTGTACCCGAACTTCAGTAAGTGAAACCATCAACTTTTCCCATAATCATAAATCAGCGTAGTGGGTTCTCACTGGTGTAGATACCACCTTTTCAACTGTTCTTTATATTGAGGTAGAACCTGATCTAGACCAAGCCCACCAAAGTGCCGAGGTAACATCTACTGATATGTCCCCAGTTCTATTCCATGTCCAGATCACCTTACCTGGGCCCCATCCAGCAAGAAACTCATGTGGGTACAATTACAATCCAACAGACTTTTGTCACACGCTGTCACAGTTGTCCCTCTTTGTTAATGGCACAGATTTGTTATTTCTAACCTACAAGTGCCAGCGTAGCCCTTGCCTCTCTTGTTATTAACTGCCCATGTCTGTTCAGTCTTCTGGTCACTGTATTATAATGAAGATCAAAAACCAATTATCCACCAACACTAATATATATATATATATATATGGGAAAAGAGTTGGGGTGGGGAGGGCGGAATCCTCATCATTGAATGGTCGAGATTTGTGAAACCATAGTGCGACCTGATCCTATAACATCCATTGCAATATTGGAATGGCTGTCAATTGTTATTTCATAAGTCGCTAACAGTTCCAAGAGCTACTTGTACATGTCTTTATTTCTGGAGTCCGAGCTCCTCAACATTCCTGTATGGTTTAGAAACATGGACATTTAGACAAGAAAACAACAGGAAATTGAAGCTTTTGAAATGTGGATTTATAGAAGAGCATGAAGAATTGGATGGTAAGAAAAGAAAACAAACAATGAAGTCTTAAAACAGCTAAAAATGAAACGAGAACTACTAAACACAATTCAAACAAGACAAATGAGATTTTCGGGACATGTTAAAAGACACAGCAGCCTACAGAAAGTAATTTTGGAAGGGAAAATACAAGGTAAAAAAGACAGAGGCAGACCAAGATTAACATGGGCAAGAAGCATCAAAAGATAGGCAAGTCAGCGTGGGACCTGCAGTACGAGACAGAGCGGAATGGCGCTCCAAGGTAGCCAACGTTCGCTGCTGAGATGGGACTTAATGATGATGATGAGCTTCTTGCATTTGATTTATTGCTGAAGATGTAACTCTTTGTACATTTATTGCTTAAGATGTAACTCTTTGTACATTAATTTCTGAAGACCTAACTCTTTGTACATTAATTTCTGAAGACCTAACTCTTTGTACATTAATTTCTGAAGACCTAACTCTTTGTACATTAATTTCTGAAGACCTAACTTTTTGTACATTTATTGCTGAAGACCTAATGCTGTGCACATTTATTGCTGAAGACCTAATGCTGTGCACATTTATTGCTGAAGACCTAATGCTGTGCACATTTATTGCTGAAGACCTAATGGTGTGCACATTTATTGCTGAAAACCTAATTCTCTGTACATTTATTTCTGAAGACCTAATTCTTTGTACATTTATTGCTGAAGACCTAATGCTGTGCACATTTATTGCTGAAGACCTAATGCTGTGCACATTTATTGCTGAAAACCTAATTCTTTGTACATTTATTTCTGAAGATCTAATTCTTTGTACATTTATTTCTGAAGACCTAACGCTTTGTACATTTATTTATGCAGTCCTATCTCCTTATACAAGCCTTTATTTCTAGAGTGCACAGACTTATTGTAGGCCCTAATTACACATTTGGTTATTTTTTGGTTATTTGGTTATGGAACGCCAAAATCTTGGAAAAAAAGGCTGAGACCAATAATAGAACTACAGTTAAGCGATTCTCAAATGGGGTTCCGAAAAAAACAGAGGATGTACTGACGCACTATTCACACTAAAACAGCTTGTAGAAAAAAACGACAGAACACAATCAAAACTTATACATAGCCTTCATTGACCAGGAAAAAGCATTCGACAGAGTAAACAGAGAACAACTGTGGGAGATACTAACAACATACGGAGTAAGCCAACATCTAACCAACCTTATTAAAAGTCTCTACGTCAACAGCAGCTGCAGGGTCAGAACAGCAGCAGGCTACACAGACCACTTCGAAGTTAGATCAGGTGTTAGACAGGGGTGCGTACTATCCCCCTACAGTTTATTACATACATGGACCATATATGCAAGCTAGCCAACCCATCAGAGACAGTGGAGATCAACGAGCTTCTATTTGCAGACGACCAGGCACTAATACATGAAACAATAGAAGACCTACAAGAACACTTAAACAAACTCAACATCTCAGGCACAAAATACAACATGAAAATCAACATCAACAAAACAGAAGTCATGAATGTCGCCAACAATAAACAGAACATCAACATAACTATAGAAGGCAGACAACAAAACAAGTAGAGGAATTCAAATACCTAGGAAGTCTAATGACAAACGATAATTCACAAACAGCAGAGTTAGAATCAATATGCAACAAAGCTTGTCAAATCATCGGACAGTTATCACCACTATTGTCAAACAAGGAAATAACTCTGGAGGAAAAACGGGCACTTTACAATACAATCTTCATCCCACCCTTGTGCTACCAATGCCAGACCTGGACCCTAGATGCAAGAACAATATGAAAAATAACCTCTACAGAGATGAAAATATGTTAGACGAATGACAGGAAACAGTCTGTGAGATAAGATCAGAAATGAAAAACTGAGAAAAAAGCTAGGAATAGCCCCCGCCATAGAATATATAAGGAAACAACAGATAAAATGATTTGGCCACGTGACAAGGCAGACAGAACAAAACACAACACAACGAGCCTTCAACAAACGTTGTGAAAACACCAGACCCAAGGGTCGACCACGAAAAAGATGGGTCGATGGAATATTAGAAGCACTAGGAAACATAACAGCAGCAGAGGCGAACAGAAGAGCAAAAGACCGCAAATTATATCTCCCCTCGACGCTGAAATGCAGCTGAGGAAGGAAAGAAGAGGAAGAAGGGTTATGGAAGGCCCAGGTATCACTGCAAACGATTTAAAATCCATAAATGCTCAACCGCCCGTACCAGCGTAATCATCCGAATCTCAAATCCCAAACAAAGAAAGGTAACTATAGTCCCCATCATAGCAGTCTCAACACACGCCAAAAGACATAAGGCGAAACCACGCAGAAAGTGAACACAGCCAACTTTTCCCTGTCATACGATACCATCATTCATCGAAAGCAATTGGAATATCGAAATATGATCAAAACGGATGAGACACACAGCTCACGGTGTGCACAGAGCACTTAACTCAGTAGCTCCTGCAACAAGCTGGACTTGGAATATGAGGAAACTGCAACAAGGAACACTTTTCATGCATAGCCTTTAATTGTTCCCGCCGCCTATCCACCATATACCGGGAGTTTACGTCCTCCTGACAATGATGATCGTCATATTTTAAAAAAATGAAGAGCGCTTGATGATGTAAGGCCATCGTTGTTGACTCCAATTCCGAACATATAGACACACAGTTAGTCGTCAGATTATCCCCATCGTACATCAAACAACCGACCGTAAGATTAGCGTACGGCCGGTCTAGACATTGTTTCCCTAGATATGTCACTATATGGATTCTATCTATCTATCTATCTATTGACCTTTCGAGCCGTAACCGGCCCATAGGGCGTAGACCAAGATACACCTTCTCCTATATGAATTTTTGTTCTAGCAGTTTTCTTTTAAAGATATTTTATCAAATCTCGCCATCTGTCTCTGTTCTGTGCAAGCAGTTCTATCTCATTGAGGGAGCCGATTCCTGCTGCTCTTGCCTCTCTCATCAATGTTCTTCTCAGTGTCTCCCTGGGTCTTCCTCTTTTTCTTTTACCTGTTGTTTCCCATATGAGGGCTTGCTTTGCTATTCGATTATTATCTCTTCTCATCACATGTCCAACGTATGACCATCGTCTTTTCTTTATTACTGAAGATATTAGTGGTTGATTGGCGATTTCTCTAATTTCCTCGTTTGTTTTGAATTCGTTCCATTCTATACCAAGTATTTTCCTTAGACATTTATTTTCGAATGCGTTCAACTTTGTTTCTATATCTCTTGTTGTTTTCCAGCTTTCACACGCATACGTAAGGGTTGATAGTACATTTGATTTGAATAGCCTAAGTTTTGTGTTTGTGCTAATGAGTTTTGATTTCCACAACTTTTCAAGGCTTCTGAAAGACATTGCTGCTTTAGCCAGTCTGATTCTAATTTCTTTGCTCGTATCCCCTTCTCGATCAATGTGACTTCCAAGATAGATGAAGTGATCGATCTCTTCTACTGGTTTGTCTTCCATGTATATTTTGTCACTTGTTGGAATTAAACTTTTCATGACTTTAGTCTTTTCATGATTGACCTCAAGCCCAATTTTGCTGGCTATTGATGATAGTTCATTTGTGTTTTCCTGCATCGTTTTTATCTGATTGCTGATGAGAACTATGTCATCAGCAAAGTCAGGTCCTCCAAATGGTCTCCTTGTATATGGATTAGTCGTTTTCAAATATGTCTTTTCCTTGACTTCTTTGTTGTGCAGACTGTCAGCAAAGTTCTTTTGTACGGAAAAGGCAACTCTTTGACAGCCTGAATGTAGCCTACTGTACACTCGTACATGACTACGTGACTTTTGGTGTTTTCACCAAACCGCTACCAAATCACAACAACCAATATAAGTACAGCACTAAAACAAGTGCATATAAAAAAAACTCATATGAATCTCAACTAGATTTGCGGTGACATATTTCAGGAACAGCATAAAAGAAAGAAATATTTCAGCAAATTAACCAGCAATTATTGCATAGATTTCCCTACACAATGCACATCTGCAATGTTAATATTACTAATATCTAACAGCAAGTACATGCAACCGAGTTATTGAGTTATTTGCGGGTCATCATCATTGCACTCAGAACATGCCCATAGGTGCTCAGATCCCCTCCTCAGCAAGTCCCGCAGTGTCCAGCGACTGACGACTCCAATTTCTGTGTTGGTTGATTAGTCTTCTTACACGCCCACTAAGTTTTTCGTTTCTGGCTGTGCCCATCTAAACCCCCATCGCTTTCATCCGTGGGCTCATGGTTGTCGAAGTCCTGTGCCCTTCCCACATCTCGGAGGGCATTGATGATGTCCGCCCGATCCATTGGTTAAAAGTGCGTGCAGTCATTCATTCAAACTTAACAGGGACATCACTTTGAACTAACTCAGTTGTAGCCCTTCTCGTTGTAGTGATGGTTACAACTTCAAGTTAAGCTGTTCCTCATAAGCAAATCTAGCTCAGACTAGCCCAATCATTGTCGACCTTCCCAATACATCAGTACTTCTCTTTCTACCAATTACATGCCCATTAATGCTTCTGCTGAAGAGGTTTCTAACCGAAATTGTCAGTTGAACCACCCGTGACTTCAGTAATCTCTCATATCTGAACCTGTTGAATATGTCATGACTGTCCCATCTAACAGCTTCGATTTCTTATCGTGACTAACTTATTCAATTGCAGTAAGCATCGTCCTTTCTCTTTACTTCTTCAAATCTGCTTCTTCGTGAGCTATAACCAGCTCTTCTATATATCCAGTGTGCTGTGTGGTCATGCAACCGCTTACTTTCGTGAATAGTCCAAAGCGAACTGGCTTATACTTGGTATTTATGTTCACGTAATCAGAGCTTCGTTTCTGAATTTTTCTTGGAATTAGAATTCAATAGGTTCTTCCAAGTTCATAATTTAATGTTATACATGTGCAACTACTACTTGTTATGATTGATTCTCTCTGAGATATACATAACCTCACTTCATATAGCTGCAAACAAATCTACATTTATTAAAATAAAATCTCAAGACATATTCCAAAATAAAAGTAATTATTTGCTCTTTAAAAAAAATCATGTTTTAACAACAAATAGTAATTAACTATCAACATCAGCTTTAACTGTGCACAACATCGACAACGTTCACACATGGCTAACCTTAAACAACAAAGATTGATAGTCAGTGTGAAATCATGTTACTACAGGGTCTTTATGTGCCAAACTGTGAAGTATACAACCTTTAATATCCATGAGTAAGTTGTATTTTCTTAAATATTTTGCTTTTTAGTCCATTTTATAAACGCTTCCGTCTTATCTTCATCTGTGGCCAAGACCCTGGTCCAGTAATTGACTTGAATGCGGTCAGCGACCCACAGCTGACTGTAGGCGTCAGGATCGGTCAACAATAGAGCTGATCAAGACCCTGCTCCACCTCCCAGCGGTGTTCATGGAAACAGACTAACAAGTCTGGTCAAGCGAGTAGGGATCAAGGAGGAAGACAAAACGGCACTTAAAATTGCAGTGTTAAAGTCGGATGTGTTGGACCGAAATGCGCAATCATCACAGCCTAGCTGCAAACTACAACACAAAGGTATCTTGATTCTTGATCCGTCTAACGGTACCTAGGACTGGCATAGTCCCCAACCATTTGTCTCTATTCTGGGCGAGCTCTTCGATTATAGGTAGCGTGTCTATGCCTACCAAGCTTGCCTCTTTTGATAGAATTATTTTCAGTGTTTCTCGAGGTTGACCTCTTTTCCTCTGACCTGATGTTTCCCATTTGAGAGCTGCTTAGTAATTCTCTTATCGTTTCTTCTAACTACCTACCCTACATGTGCACATCTTCTTGTCTAAATACTAGACGAGATAAATGGTTCTTTTGACATTTCTCTTAGTTCAGTATTTGTCTTTAGTCTTCAAATCATTCAAATTACAGCTAAGTATCTTTCTTAGACATTTGTCTTCAAATGCATTGAATGTTCTCTCAATCTCCTTTGTTGTTTTCCAGCTTTAACATATTAATACGACCTTCTCCAATAGGAGTGATTTTCGAGCTTT
Organism: Megaustenia siamemsis; assembly: GCA_032433765.1. Taxonomy (NCBI): domain Eukaryota; kingdom Metazoa; phylum Mollusca; class Gastropoda; order Stylommatophora; family Ariophantidae; genus Megaustenia; species Megaustenia siamemsis. Next base: position 77,452,013 of record JAVIAB010000156.1, on the reverse strand, counting down.
AACATGTTAATACGACTTTCTACAATAGGAGTGATTTCGAGCTTTAACATGTTAATACGACTTTCTACAATAGGAGTGATTTTCGAGCTTTAACATGTTAATACGACCTTCTACAATAGGAGTGATTTCGAGCTTTAACATGTTAATACGACCTTCGACAATAGGAGTGATTTCGAGCGTTAACATGTTAATACGACTTCTACAATAGGAGTGATTTTCGAGCTTTAACATGTTAATACGACCTTCTACAATAGGAGTGATTTTCAAGCTTTAACATGTTAATACGACCTTCTACAATAGGAGTGATTTTCAAGCTTTAACATGTAATAAGACCTTCTACAATAGAAGTGATTTTTGAGCTTTAACTTGTTAATACGACCTTCTACAATAGGAGGAAATTTTGAGCTTTAACTTGTTAATACGACCTTCTACAATAAAAGTGATTTTTTAGCTTTAACATGTTAATACGACCTTCTACAATAGAAGTGATTTTCGAGCTTTAACATGTTAATACGACCTTCTACAAAAGGAGTGAATTTCCCTCCTAGTGATGCCCTAAACGAGTATAATACTAATCATTATCATCAAACGACATGCCTGCTAACGTTGATGATCGTGTCTCTCCACAACTATCGATCTCGACAGTCATTTATCATTTCTGTTGTTGACCTTCTGCCATGTTATTTTCGTAAACTGTCTGGTATCTTTTCTCTTTGCTTCCCTCTATCTCTTCGTCCCTCAATTTTTCCAGCTGTCACTTTATACTCCAGCTGTTCCCTTCTCATTACATCGCCAAAACATGATAATTGTTTCTTCGTAATATTGGAAATTAGCTCTCTTTTTGCTTCGGCCTCTTTCAGAACGTTTTCATTACTCTTCTTGACCGTCCATGGTACTCTCAACAATCTTCTGTAAAACCACATTTCTTCAACATCCAGTGTTTTTCTTGTCTGTTATCCTATTATCCATGATTCACATCCATATGTTAAGACTGGTTCGACATAACATTTAAGAACTCCTTTTTCTTGTTTTACTTGTCAAGAATGGATTGCACAGTACCTTCCTCATTTTTTGGAAAGCTAATTTTACCTGAGCACCTCTGCATCTCACCACTGTTGTACCATCTACCATCTCACCACTGTTGTACCATCTACCATCTCACCACTGTTGTACCATCTACCATCTCACCACTGTTGTACCATCTACCATCTCACCACTGTTGTACCATCTACCATCTCACCTCTGTTGTACCATCTACCATCTCACCACTGTTGTACCATCTACCATCTCACCTCTGTTGTACCATCTACCATCTGATGTTACCATTGCTCCCAAAAATTTAAATTCATGTACCTGTTTTAATATTGTTCACTTGTCTTTATTGTGCAGTGCGGTGATGTCTTTTTCTTTGTTGCTACCATTGCATACACGCCCAGGGTAAGTTCTATTCATGGCGGGCGGCTTTCTCCTCATAGTTTCAGTAGTCGTCGGGTAACGTCAGAAGGAGAAAACGATCTTCTACTATGATATTACCATAAGGGTCAGGTACCAAATCTCTTAAAGTGATCATAACTAAAAGTTTCTATTGTGGATTTATGTTTGAAGTATTTTCAACTTAGTGTTGTAAATGTGTCCCTCCTTCAATTCTTTCTTGCGACCGTATTCTAATTATTTCCCCATACACAATGTGCTACGCTGTTTATATTAACACCTTCTAAGGTCTTCACATATGGATGTGATTCATGGACAATAGGATAACTTACAAGAAAATCACTGGAGGCTGTAGAAATGTAGTCTTACAGAAGAATATTGAGAATACTATGGACAGTTAAGAAGAGTAATGAAAACGCTCTTCGAGAAGCCTAAGCAAAAAGAGAGCTAATTTCCAATATTAGGAATAAACAATCATCATTTTTTCCATTACTTAATGAGAAGGGAACAGCTGGAATATATTGTGACAACTGGGAAAATTGAGGGACGAATAAATAGAGTGAAGCAAAGAAAAGATACCAGACAGCATAAGAGAATGGCTTGACAGAAGGTCATCAACAGAAATAGTAAATAACTGTCGAGATCGAGAGTTGTGGAGAGACATGATCACCTACGCCAGCAGACATGGTACTTGATGATGATGATGCTGATGTAGAAGTAGTTTAAGAGCTCTTGAAGAACTTCATTGTTTTGATTTTGATGAAGCTCTTCAAAGTATGTTTCAAGTGTTCTATGCCTTCACACTTACTGTACATATCACATTTCACATTACATTGTCCCAACACGGTCTCTTGAGAAATTTAATTTGAATACAATTATGCAAAGGCTATCACACGACAATGTTTGCATTTGGGAAGAGTAAATTTGACAACGGTATCACATGACAATGTCTGATGTCGCAAGAAGGACAAGACATAGAGCTTTGCCTCTCCATTCACAAACGAGATCATTTTAAACGAAAGTGAATAAGAAGGAATGGAAGAAGAAAGATGATAAGTGGTCGTTGGTGAAGATGAAGAAGCAAAGGACAAAAAAGAAAGAAGGAAACGGCAAATATGTGGAAGAAAGGAGAGGAGAAAGAGATAAAGAAGTAAAAGAAAAGGAAGCAGTAGACGATAGAGATGTGGGAGAAGGAGAAAGAAGTAGAAGAAAAGGGCGATGAAAATGATGATGTTGGTGTTGATGAAAGAGGACGTGGATGAAGAAGAAGGAGGAGGAGGAGGTGAAGGGGAAAGGGCATAAGCAGAGGAATAAGAAGAGAAAGAAGAAGTATTAGAAGAAGAAAGAGACGACACAAACGAAGAAGAATATGAAGGGGCGAGGTTGCCAGAAAAAATAAACAAGTAGAAGAAAAAGATTAGGCAGAAGACAAAACAGAAGAAGAAGAGGACAAGGTAATAGAAAAAAAAGCATAAGAAAAAAAAAGAAGACGAAGATTAAGAAGAAGAGAAGATGAAGAAGAAGATGAAGAAAAAGCAAAAGAGGCAGAAGAAAAAAAGAAGAAGAAGAGGAAGAGGGAAAAAAGAAAAGCAAAAAAAAACACCGCTCTTTAAAGGACGTTGAATGGTCTTAGACACGACGTGTTGGGGGTTGTCATCAATCTATGATATTCGTGATTTTGAGTCCAAATTCAGCAAAACATTTTTGGATACCAGATCGTTATTTATCTTTCTCTCGTTTCACGGCTGGCCCGTTACCACAGTCACCAAAATGAGAACAGGATCTCTTTCAGATCTTGGCGCAAGCAGTCATCTATAAGTAGCAAACAGACTCCACTATGAGTAGCAAACAACTCAACTATGAGTCATAAATAGCTCGACTATGAGTCTCAAACAGGTCGACCTTGAGTAGCAAACAGCTCGGCTATGAGTGGCAAACAGCTTAGCTATGAGTCTCAAACAGCTCTACTATGAGTGGCAAACAGCTCAGCTATGAGTCACAAACAACTCAGCCATGAGTCACCAACAGCTCAGCTATGAGTAGCAAACAGCTCGACTATGAGTCACAAACAGCTCGACTATGAGTCACAAACATCTCTTAGCACAGATACCTATGTCTGGGTTCTGTCTTTATCACTGATCTATACATTTAATCTAGCATTTAAATATAGAGGGAAAATAACCAGACACTTCTCAAATAATACAGAAAGTAAAGGTTCCCTACACGCTTTGCTCGGTGTATGGGTAATATAGTCTTTGTTAGTGACCAGATTATTCTGTGACCACGGCACATCTTTGGATGATATCACGCCAGGCAGTCTTTACTTTCCAGAAAAAAAAAACCGCTGGTACCCATTTCTAGAGGCTGGTTAAACTTCGGAGTCATGTCGGTCCGAAAAAAAAACTGCCACTTCTTTCTGGGGATCGACTCGGGCCCATCTGATCAGAGAGTGAACAAACCAACCACTCAGCCACCGAGGCTATCAATAGCGCAGAAATAATAAATAAATAAAGCATTTACATTCTTCATTCAGTTCCATGTGAGCATAGGTCTTCAACAAACACTTACCAAGCCGTTCTGTTTCTTGCCATTCTCTACAATTCATTCCATGTCTTACCAATCATCTCATCTCTGCTTGGGGGCCTCGGTAGCCGAGTTGGGAAAACTACCCGACTGGACTACTAACGTTCGGACAACCCGTGTTCGATTCCCGCTGGGAGCAGTATGAGTTGTACTCGTGGTTGGAAAAAAAAAATACCCCCACGGTCGACCCAGCCGTTGGCAGAAGTGGGTGTCAGGGAGGCCACCTGGGAAGGTGAGGAATGTCGCCTCGCATTGTGAGTTTCGATGCTTGAGGCGACACTATCCAGAAATCTCCGAACATTTCTGGATAGGCTGCCGAGCACATATGGGTGGAAAATCGTTGCTAAGCCGCAGGTTCAAGTCTCGTACTTTACCTTTACCTTTATCTCTGCTTCCATCTGTCTATCCAAGAATATTTTGGTCTGTCTCTTTGTCTTTTTCTTTGGAGATTCCAGAAAAGGGCATGTTCTGTAATACTCTCAGTTCACTTTTGCGGCGTGTTTCCTATCCTGCGCCATCGTCTCTGCTGCGTCTCTTTATCCACTGATATTTGACTATCACTTTTCTATAATTCTGTTAGTGGTTTTGTCCTACTATTTCCATCTTCTAATTCTGCGCAAGCTTCCATTAATGAAGGTCTGTATCTTCACGATTGTCACTTTTGTTCTTCTTCAAGTTTCACATCCATAAAACAGGATTGACTTAACATTGGAGTCATTTACATTTGCCACTGTCAAAAACCCTCCGGTTGCTAGAGCAGCAAAACGAAACATATCAACAATAAATTTAAAGTTCTACTGAATGGATTTTGGAAGTAGCCTGCTATAATAAATCCTTACAGTAACAATACATTTGTAACATTTTATCTCCCTCCACACATTCGGACAGTCCTCGGTACGTGCTGATTCGGCTAATCAACCCTAGAGGTCTTACAGTAGTAAAGAAATAAAGAGTCACAGAATACGCCACTGTTGCTTCAAAATCTGCCCCACCTGGGGATGTTTTAATCATGACTCTGTAAACGCCACTGCCTCCAACACTGCCAGTGATCAGAAGCAAGCTGTTGACATTCAGCAAGACAGTGGTCGCACATCTATCAGTGCTTTTTTCGATTAGCGAGTTTATATTCTTGACCACTTCCTCTCCAATGTCTTTGGCAACTTGGTCGTCAGTTGTCATGGGAACACCACTGTTACACATACAGAAGTGTGGAGATATGGCTGCTTCCTCACACGTCCTACTCGCAGGAATGGGTAATAATAGACTTAGCCCTCGTGCAAGCTTCCTGTCGGACGTTTCATTCTCAAGAAGGTAATTTAATGCTAGCAAACTTCTTGCAGTCTCGTGAATGTCAAAATTTGTTGTCAGTCGATTGGCGTTGACCAGAAGGTTTTGATACAACCGTCGATGTTTGAGTTTGAACCAGGCTGGCACATATATGATCATGTTGGATGATCGTTCTTCAATGCTGCCTTCCAAAGTTCCCCTGTAACCTCCAGCTCTTGGACCGTGATCACCGAAAAAGACCAAGAAAGTGTTGTTAAGAATTGATTTACTAAAAATATTCTGAAAGAAGTTTGCGTAGTGGTCATCCACAGCGCTGGCTTGGTTAGGAAAGTCATGCGTGGGTCTTTTGAACATTGCAAGTGAAAAAAATCTGCCCGTACTGTGAAGAGATTCTAGAGCAAATTCGTTAATTAAGTTTAGCCACATGTTAATTTCTATCTGATCTTCGAAGCAATTGTTATCAAACGCTATTTTATCACGCATTAATGCCACGGCCATTGGATTGTTGTAACAGTCAGTTGGAGGCTTAGAAAATATGTTGAAATCTGCTCTGTCTGAGATATATTGCGTTCTGTAACCTGCGGACTTGAACTCGTTCCATATGAAAGGGACCTCGTCAAAACTTTGAGCCTGACTCCAGCCTGCGATGTCTTTTTCATATTTTCCTGAAGCGAGAGCCAGTAGGTTAGGGAATGTGTTGTCGCCTATCTTGTTGTAGACGCCCATCTCCACACTGCCCATCGTATTTAGCAAGTAGTCCCTGGTTAGTGGCATGGCGCGCTTGAAAAGCTGGCTCGAGAGAGAGTCCATGCCTATGAGCATGACGTTCATCTGGTCTTCCTTGAAGGAATGCGGTGCAGGACTTTCAGACTTTCTCTTCTCGCCGCGGGTTATGTAATGATGCATTTTTGAGACCACTTTCCTCTGTCCGTCCTGACACCGCACTTCTACAAAAGGCGGTCGATCAGGTACAGTTATATAGTCAGAAAAAGGCCCCGCCCATTCACCAGCAATGTAAACGTAGCTCACGTGAAATGTAACGCTTCTGTACCAGCAGGACAGCGATGAATTGCCCATCTTCTTTTCTTTCAGCATTTTATTCACCAGCACTTTTTCCCCGTCGTAAGATGTGACAGTCGTTAGACCGTCTGTGCAGCTCGTGGTTGGGTACTTATGGTAATACTTCATGGCTGTAGGGCTGAAATTAAAGTAATAAAGTTATTGTCAGTGCTGGGACCTCGGAACAAGGTACGGTGGCAGTGGTTCACATTGAACTAAACCAGGGAACCTTTCAGGAAGCGGAAGCCAGGTTATTAAATTTGCATGTAACAGGACCGTGTCTGACACGTGAAAGGAAAGCCACTGGACAATGATCTGTCTAGACGCCAACCTATAGGACAACTTATTTGGAATGGCTGAAGCGATCTACCTTTTAGCTTGTTCAGATTTAAGAGTTGAATATTTTAAAAAGTAAATTAATTACTTGTGCTAGGAGACACTGGAAGGACAACAGTATATAAAATGTATCACTTCTACTAGAAAACAACGGAGAGGGCACTACCATATACTATATAAAATGTATCACTTCTACTAGAAAACAACGGAGAGGGCACTACCATATACTATATAAAATGTATCACTTCTACTAGAAAACACCGGAGAGGGCACTACCATATACTATATAATATGTATCACTCCTACTAGAAAACACCGGAGAGGGCACTACCATATACTATATAATATGTATCACTTCTACTAGAAAACACCGGAGAGGGCAGTACCATAACAAGGTAAAATGCCCCGTCACGATAAGTGGCGCATAGAAAATATGGTGTTATGGCCGTAATTTTTACAGACCTTCAGTACATGATTGTTGGGATAATGTGGTCGGTATTATGCCCGTGCCACTTTAATTTTCCATTTAAAAAAAAAAAAATCTGGTGCCCATTTAAAGCAGGGTGAACCCGGAAACCGTCGATCAGGATCGGACCCTACTTCTTGTCCTTAGTAGTCCAGTTCACTACCCACTGAGTAATCGTGGCTCTTTAGGGCATCACCATATACTATATAAAATGTATAAGTTCTACACTTTGCTTCTTATATTTTAGAAGCAGAGAAGGCTACTAAAAGTAATCTTGGAAGGGTAAAAGCAAGGTAAAGCTGGCAGAGGCAGACCAAGACTAACATGGACGAGTAACATCAAAATATGAACAAGTAAGCGAGTAAACGTGGAAAGCAATATTATACTTAATAACGGGCACCCAGGTGTGTCCATGGTGGATGTAATTAAAAATTGAAGCTGTAATCAAGGTCGTCAGACTGCATGGGCGTAATATTTTTACAAAATTTTAATTATTTAAATTTTAATATTATATTTTTTAAAATTTTATAATTGTTTTTATTACCAGACTGTTCTGGCGGACAGACACAGAGTAAACAAATATTTTCTAAAATATTTATTAATAAACACGTGGGCGGATAGACATATGTAGTAGACATGACCCACATGTGTTTATCTCAAAGTAGCATTTTAGTTAATATCTTGGAAACTCAGTTGTGGCTATAGTTGACATGTGGCTATAGTTGACGTGTGGCTATAGTTGACGTGTAGCTATAGTTGACGTGTGGCCATGGTTGACGTGTGGCCATGGTTGACATGGGGCTATAGTTGACGTGGGATTATGGTTGACGTGTGGCTATAGTTGACGTGTGGCTATAATTGACGTGTGGCTATAGTTGACGTGTGGCTATAGTTGACGAGTGGCCATGGTTGACGTGTGGCTATGGTTGACGTGGGATTATGGTTGACGTGTGGCTATAATTGACGTGTGGCTACAGTTGACGTGTCGCTATAGTTGACGTGTGGCTATGGTTAACGTGGGATTATGGTTGACGTGTGGCTACGGTTAACGTGTGGCTACGGTTGACGTGTGGCTATAGTTGACGTGTGGCTATGGTTGACGTGGGATTATGGTTGACGTGTGGCCACGGTTGACGTGTGGCTATAGTTGATGTGTGGCTATGGTTGACGTGTGGCTATGGTTGACGTGTGACTATGTTTGACGTGTGGTTATGGCTGACGTGTGGCTATGGTTGACGTGTGACTATCTTTGACGTGTGGCTATGGTTGATGTGTGGCTATGGTTGACGTGTGACTATGTTTGACGTGTGGTTATGGCTGACGTGTGGCTATGGTTAACGTGTGACTATGTTTGACGTGTGGTTATGGCTGACTTGTGGCTATGGTTGACGTGTGACTATGTTTGACGTGTGGCTATAGTTGACGTGTGGCTATGGTTGGCGTGTGGCTATGTTTGACGTGTGGCTATGGTTGGCGTGTGGCTATGTTTGACGTATGGCTATGTTTGACGTGTGACTATGGTTGAAGTGTGACTATGTTTGACGTGTGGCTATGGTTGGCGTGTGACTATGTTTGACGTGTGATTATGGCTGACGTGTGGCTATGGTTGACGTGTGGTTATGGCTGACGTGTGGCTATTGTTTGGCATGTGGCTATGGTTGATGTGTGCTTATGTTTGGCGTGTGGCTATGATTGACATGTGGCTATTGTTGATGTGTGCTTATGTTTGACGTGTGGCCATGGTTGATGTGTGGTTATGTTTGACGTGTGACTATGGTTGACGTGGGAGTATGGTTGACGTGTAACTATGGTTGACGATATCCCGAGTCTAGTACATTTTCCTCATTCTTAAAATTGATGTATTCTGGAAGTGGTTTTAATTTGTGACAACGCGCACACACACACACCCACATAAAGTACGATTCCCAGCTGAAAGCAACATTTATATGTGGGTGCTATTTTTGTAATAAGAGCTCGTAAATTTTAAAAAAAAATCGTCAAATTTAATAGTTTTTGTGGGGATGCCATATAACATTTTTAACCACAAAAGTTTGTTTTTTTTTCACTTTAAGACACATCTTCTTCTAACCAATTTGATTCTATAACGGAAAAGACATGTGTGTTTTATCTTCCTTGAAAGAAACAGATGAGCACATGAACTAAAGTATCAGTAACAAACAGCTGTGCACCGTGCCTAGGGAGACACAACAGAAGCCATGAAATAAAAATAACAGACTTTTGAGGAGAATCTGGAATGAGCAGCGCAGTAAAAGATTCTTAAATAATTACATTATTATTTCCATTCATCCTTCATATCACATCTTGTGACCTCAAGATTAAAACAATGTCTTTGCGCCCCCTTACGCAATAACGTCTAGTTTATTCATTCCGATTAATACCGCTTATCTCTTCCTAATGTGTAACTTACTTAAATGGGTCCAGGTAAGGAAACTTGCAAGCTATATCCAGCCGGTCATCGGTGACGTTGTGATTTTGTAGAATTCTCGTGTTGATGGATGGAAGTACAGGGTAATTGTCACACACAAAATATAAACTGACTGTTGAGATGGCAGTTATCAGAGTTAGCAATAGAAGCTTTTGAAACCTGTGGCCAGGATAGGACCTGATGTTTTTGGAAGATAAGATAAAAGCGAATCCGATCAATTTCAGCTGAATAATTATAGACACATGAATCGTGTAGTGAAATTTAAAATGAAAATAAATGAAATGTAATTAAGAATGAATGTAATGTTTACGTTATGAAATACGTGTCATTGACAAAGTGGTGACACTTTTTGTTTTTGTTTTAATGTGGGAATTATGGGATAATGAGTAAAGGGGTCATCCCCTGTCTTGCTAAGTTTATGGGAATTATGGGATAATGAGTAAAGGTTTCATCCCCTGTCTTGTTAAGTTTATGGGAATTATGGGATAATGAGTAAAGGTTTCATCCCCTGTCTTGCTAAGTTTATGGGAATTATGGGATAATAAGTAAAGGTTTCATCCCCTGTCTTGCTAAGTTTATGGGAATTATGGGATAATAAGTAAAGGTTTCATCCCCTGTCTTGCTATGTTTATGGGAATTATGGTGCTGAAGACCTTATTTTTCGTTGACCACGGCATACTTTTGAGTGATGTGGTCGGTATCACGCCAGGTCGACTTTACTTCCCAGAAAAATCTGTTGCCCATTTTAGAGGCTGGGTGAACCCCGGATCCGTGACGGTCCGAAGAAATTTGCATTTCTGGGATTCAAACTCGAACTATTCTGATCAAGGAGTTGGCAAACTAATCACTCAGCCACTGAGGCTAGTGATAATGATTTAAGGCATTGTCTATTATGAAATTAAATTGCATTAAAATATGACATTTTGAGGATATTGTTGAACATGAACGCGTATCATGTTCTTTGTTCTCATTCTTCGGCAGCACTTGGGGGACAATATGTGTGTCTTGTTTTTATTTCACTTGAACAAAAGTTCACCGAAACTCTGTCATCTCATTCCATTGACACCTCACAGTGAGGCTGCCAGAAGTAGGAGAGATAGAAGGTTCTGTTATCTCATTCCATTGACACCTCACAGTGAGGCTGCCAGAAGTAGGAGAGATAGAAGGTTATGTTATCTCATTTCATTGACACCTCACAGTGAGGCTGCCAGAAGTAGGAGAGATAGAAGGTTATGTTATCTCATTCCATTGACACCTCACAGTGAGGCTGCCAGAAGTAGGAGAGATAGAAGGTTCTGTTATCCTCAACTTCCAGAAAAGTATCAGAGGAAATGAAAAAGAATATTTAAAAAAAGCTGTATTCTTAAATGTTGCATCTGGGGGGAACTGGTGGGTCTCGAGGTAGGACGCCGGCCTCGAGACAGAGAGGTTGCGGGTTCAAATCCCGGCTGCACCAGTTGGGATTTTTATTTATGATTTGTCTCTGCGGCAACCACCCCTGGTCTCAGCAGCAATGTCCGGCTTGAAACGTTAATTACTCATCGACGGAAAAAATATGAGTACCTCCAAAGACGGAATTATCTGCCTGTGCGGGAGGGACCCCTGTACACACGGCTGCTAGGGAAAAACGGATTAACACACACAATTCAGTTTCTAGTCTCTAGGAACTTCGTCAGAGGTAAACATCTCGTGTACGAAAAAAAAAATATTGCATCTCTCTAATGTTGTATGTACTCACAGATGTCTCTTTCATATGGTGTGTCTAACAATAAATTATATAACTTACGATCGTACTTTGTGTATGCTGCTTTTTTTTTTATTTCACTAGTTTGGATGCATCTTCAAATGTGTACCTCGGATATGGTTATCTCACCCTCAAATATTCTTTTACCAAATGTTTACTATTCTCACAGAAACACTAACAAGTATAATAGTGTTGTACAAGCACTACCAGCTATGATAACTTATTCCTGTGTTGCGTTTTGTGTGTAGATGCAATAAATCGCATGCCCTCATAATGTGACAGGCATCGTAACAGAACCTACAGGGAAAAATGAAACGAGGAGGTATCAGGTATATATGAAGATAACAAGTCATGAAGACCATGTAGGTAATTTACCTTGACTGGAATGGTGTAGAGAAAATTCCCAAGAATCGGGACAGAAAGAGATAAGCTGTCCTTGACCTACGCTTCCAAAACCTTTGACAAGCTTTGATTGAATGATCTGATGTAGTAAAGTGTATGTTCTCTCCTGATGTAGTAAATTGTATGTTCTCTCCTGATGTAGTAAATTGTATGTTCTCTCCTGATGTAGTAAAGTGTATGTTCTCTCCTGATGTAGTAAAGTGTATGTTCTCTCCTGATGATGATGGTTAGAAAATCTTTCATTCAGCCGAAACTGTCCAAGACGCGACCTAGTAAACTTTAAGGATCACTGAACTTCAAGACTCACTTATACAAGTTTTTAATTTCCATTTGATAAACTAATATTATAATATAATTTCATAAACACAAGATCTTTTCAACAAATATAAGTACACACGAGCTTCATGGATGCGGTGTTTTATAATTGTCTTAGTTTATTGGTTGGCATAGAATACCTTATATTTGAGGAAAAATGAAATGTTTATAGACGTGGTACATTAGAAGCGTTTAGTTATAGTGACTGAAATCTTTACAGCTGTGACTGTTAGTTTTGTTTAATAATGGATGAAGTTTTAAAACAACTAAAAATAGAAAAGAGGACTACTAAACTCAATTAGAACTAGATAAATGACATTTTTTGGGTATATTAAAAGACACAACAGCCTACTAAAAGTAATTTTGGAAGGGAAAATACAAAGTAAAAGTGTCATAGGCAGGCCAAAACTAACGTGGACCAGTAACCTCAAAAGATGGACAAGTTAGCATATGACAATCTGCACCATCAAAGCAAGAGACAGAGTGGAATGGCACTCCATAGTAGCCAACCTTCGATGCGGAGACGGCACTTAATGATAATGAATAATAAAAGTTTGATTTGTTAAATATTAACAATATTTACTAATTCACTTTAACAGTGGTTTGACAAATTTACAACATTGATATGTTTGTGTTATCTCACCTTCTAGAACACTCTTTTAGTCCCATTTTTGTGAACAAATCTAGCGAGGTGTCAGATGCTGGCCGGTTAGTCAGTTATTGGTTAAAGTGTCAGATGTTGGTTCAAGTGTCAGTTGTTGGTGTAGTGTCAGATGTTGGTTTGAAGTGACAGTTGGTTGATGTAGTGTCAGATGTTGGTTCAAGGGTCAGTTGTTGGTTGTAATGTCAGTTCTTGGTTTTAGTATCAGATGTTGGTTTGAGTATCAGTTGTTGGTTTGAGTATCAGATGTTGGTTTGGGTATCAGTTGTTGGTTTAAGTGTCAGTTGTTGGTTTGAGTATCAGTTGTTGGTTGTAGTGTCAGTTGTTGGTTGTAGTGTCAGTTGTTGGTTTGAGTATCAGTTGTTGGTTGTAGTGTCAGTTGTTGGTTGTAGTGTCAGTTGTTGGCTATAGTGACAGATGTTGGTTCAAGTGTCAGTTGTTGGTTGTAGTGTCAGATGTTGGTACAAGTGTCAGTTGTTGGCTGTAGTGACAGATGTCGGTTTGAAGTGACAGTTGGTTGATGTAGTGTCAAATGTTGGTTCAAGTGTCAGTTGTTGGTTCTAATGTCAGTTGTTGGTTTTAGTGTCAGATGTTGGTTTGAGTAGCAGTTGTTGGTTTGAGTATCAGATGTTGGTTTGGGTATCAGTTGTTGGTTTAAGTGTCAGTTGTTGGTTTGAAGTGTCACTTTGTGGTTGAAGTGTCAGTTGTGGTTTGAAGTGTCAGTTGTTGGTTTGAGTATCAGTTGTTGGTTTGAAGTGTCAGTTGTTGGTTGTAGTGTCAGTTGTTGGTTGTAGTGTCAGTTGTTAGCTGTAGTGTCAGTTGTTAGCTGTAGTGTCAGTTGTTAGCTGTAGTGTCAGTTGTTGGTTGTAGTGTCAGTTGTTGGTTGTAGTGTCAGTTGTTAGCTGTAGTGTCAGTTGTTGGTTGTAGTGTCAGTTGTTGGTTGTAGTGTCATTTGTTGGTTTGAAGAGTCAGTTGTTGGTTTGAGTATTAGTTGTTGATTGTAAAGTCAGTTGTTGGTTTGAAAAGTCAGTTGTTGGTTGTAATGTCAGTTGTTGGTTGAAGTGTCTGTTGTTGGTTTGAGTATCAGTTGTTTTTTTAAGTGTCAGTTGTTGGTTGTAGTGTCAGTTCTTGGTTGAAGTGTCAGTTGTTGGCTGTAGTGTCAGTTGTTGGTTTGAAGAGTCAGTTGTTGGTTTGAGTTTCAATTGTTTTTTTTTAAGTTTCAGTTGTTGGTTGTAGTGTCAGTTGTTGGTTGTAGTGTCAGTTGTTGGTTTGAAGTGTCAATTGTTGGTTGTAGTGTCAGTAGTTGGTTGTAACGTCAGTTGTTGGTTGTAATGTCAGTTGTTGGGTTTAGTGTGAGATGTTGGTTTGAGTATCAGTTGTTGGTTTGAGCATCAGTTGTTGGTTTGAAGTGTCAGTAGTTGGTTGTAGTGTCAGTTGTTGGTTAGAAGTGTCAACTGTTTGTTTGAAGTGTCATTTGTTGTTTTGAGTATCAGTTGTTGGTTCTAGTGTAATTTGTTGGATCCAGTATCAGTTCTTGGTTTGAAGTATCAGTTGTTGGTTGTAGTGTCAGTTGTTGGTTGTAGTGTCAGTTGTTGGTTGTAGTGTCAGTTGTTGGTTGTAGTGTCAGTTCTTGGTTTGAAGTATAAGTTGTTGGTTGTAGTGTCAGTTCTTGGTTTGAAGTATCAGTTGTTGGTTGTAGTGTCAATTTGTGGTTGAAGTGTCAGTTGTTGGTTTGAAGTTTCAATTATTTGTTTCAGTATCAGTTGTTTGTTGTAGTGTCAGTTGTTAGTTTGTGTATCAGTTGTTGGTTGTAGTGTCAGTTGTTGGTTTGAGTATCAGTTGTTGATTTGAAGTGTCAGTTTTTGTTTGAGTATCAGTTGTTGGTTTGAAGTGTTAGTTGTTAATTGTAGTGTCAGTTGTTGGTTGTAGTGTCAGTTGTTGGTTGTAGTGTCAGTTGTTGGTTGTAGTGTCAGTTGTTGGTTGTAGTGTCAGTTGTTGGTTGTAGTGTCAGTTGTTGGTTGTAGTGTCAGTTGTTGACTGTATTGTCAGTTGTTGGTTGTAGTGTCAGTTTGTGGTTGAAGTGTCAGTTGTTGGTTGTAGTGTCAGTTTGTGGTTGAAGTGTCAGTTGTTGGTTTGAAGTGTCAGTTATTTGTTTCAGTATCAGTTGTTTGTTGTAGTGTCAGTTGTTAGTTTGAGTATCAGTTGTTGGTTGTAGTGTCAGTTGTTGGTTTGAGTATCAGTTGTTGATTTGAAGTGTCAGTTTTTTGTTTGAGTATCAGTTGTTGGTTTGAAGTGTTAGTTGTTAGTTGTAGTGTCAGTTGTTGGTTGTAGTGTCAGTTGCTGGTTGTAGTGTCAGTTGTTGGTTGTAGTGTCAGTTGTTGACTGTATTGTCAGTTGTTGGTTGTAGTGTCAGTTGTTGGTTGTAGTGTCAGTTGTTGGTTGTAGTGTCAGTTGTTGGTTGTAGTGTCAGTTGTTGGTTGTAGTGTCAGTTGTTGGTTGTAGTGTCAGTTGTTGGTTGTAGTGTCAGTTGTTGGTTGTAGTGTTAGTTGTTGGTTGTAGTGTCAGTTGTTGGTTTGAATATCAGTTGGTTTGAAGTGTCAGTTGTTGATTGAAGCTACAGTTGATGGTTGAAGCACACGCTGGTTGTTGAAGCGCCAGTTGGTGGTCGTGATTGTACGGTAACTGAGTAGACAATCATTAAATGTCTGTGATCTGTGGATTGTTTTAATTTTGAGGTAAAACCAGGACAGCCGAAGAATTCTAATAGATGACTGCTTGATATGATTTGGTTGTGATGAATTATAATTAACTGGAAGAAATAAGAGACAGAGAAAGACAGTCAGAGACAGAGAGAGACACAGAGAGAGAGAGACAGTGAGAGACATAGTGAAACAGAGAGAGGCACAGAGAGAGACAGAGTGAAACAGAGAGAAGCACAGAGAGAGACAGAGAAAGACAGTCAGAGACAGAGAGAGACACAGAGAGACAGAGTGAAACAGAGACAGACAGAGTGAGAAACAGAGAGAGACAGAGAGAGACAGTAGAGACAGAGAGAGACACAGAGAAAGACAGAGAGGGAGACAGTGAGAGACAGAGTGAAACAGAGAGAAGCACAGAGATAGACAGAGAAAGACAGTCAGAGACAGAGAGAGACACAGAGAGAGACAGAGAGAGAGACAGTGAGAGACAGAGTGAAACAGAGAGAGGCACAGAGAGAGACAGAGTGAGAAACAGAGAGAGACAGAGAGAGACAGAGAGAGACAGTCAGAGACAGAGAGAGACACAGAGAGAGGCAGAGAGAGAGACAGTGAGAGACAGAGTGAAACAGAGAGAGGCACATAGAAAGACAGTGAGAGACAGAGTGAAACAGAGAGAGACACAGAGAGAGACAGAGAAAGACAGTGAGAGACAAAGTGAAACAGAGAGCGACACAGAGAGAGACAGTGAGAGACAGAGTGAAACAGAGAGAGGCACAGAGACAGACAGAGTGAGAAACAGAGAGAGACAGTCAGAGACAGAGAGAGACACAGAGAGAGGCAGTCAGAGACAGATGGAGACACAGAGAGAGAGACACAGAGAGAGACAGTGAGAGACAGAGTGAAACAGAGAGAGGCACAGAGAGAGACAGAGTGAGACACAGAGAGAGACAGAGAGAAACAGACAGAGAGAGTTCGGAGGAATTGGTTTCACAGTTGATGTTTAATTTTATAAGTGACTAGACCTTTTTTTGCTACCACTATATACCCGCTTTCCCATCGGGGTTCCAATTTGGAGCTGAGGTGTTGTTTCCGATAGAACACTTTGTCTCCCACCTTAAAGCTTGGTGGTTTATCAGTGCTTGCTTGTTTCTCCTTTCCTTCACCTTCGTGAGGTTTTCCCACACTATCCGTTGAGCGCGGTGCATTTCTTCGTGTTGTCTCTAGCACGTCATTGCCGTGGTACTTCCGCTAGGGTCGTAGCAAATTGTCAAGAAGTAGCATGGGTTCCCTTCCGAACAACAGAAAATACGGTGTTTTAAATTAGGCGATAACTTCGTGCTCTCGTTCTTGTTAATACGAATCGCTGAGAGAGCGTGGTTTAGAACAACATCCCACTTATTTTGTCCATCCCACTTATTTTGTCCTTCCCTGGTTGACTTGGCTTGGACATTGTTTAATGTTCTATGTTGCCTTCCGTTGATGCCGTTCGATTGCGGATTGTAGATAGAAGTGGTGATGTGTTGGGTGTTGAGCCTACACATCGTTTGCTCAAATAGCACGCTGGTGAACTCACCCCAATTGTCCGAGAGTATGACTTGCGGGCATCCATATCAAGGAAGGAATTCGTTGAGCGACGTCTGTCACGGTAATGCTACACTTATCTGCAATAGGGAAGCTTTCCGGCCAACGGCTATAGCAGTCGGTGAAGTGTACAATATACTTTTTCCTGACGCCGTCCTCGAATATGGCCCGGTCAGATCTACGCTAACCTTCTGCACAGGAAAAAAAAACTGTACATTGTTTGGAGTGGACATTTTATCATTTGCATATTTCTAAGCTTGGGAGCCGCGATAGCTCAGTGGTTAGTGAACTGGACTACAAAGGACAAGGGGTGGCGTTCGATCCCAAACGACAGCTTCCGGGTTCATCCAGCCTTTAATGGGTACCGGATTTTTTCTAGGAAAGTGAAGCGGCACGGGCGTAATACCGACCACATTACCCAAAAATCATGTGCCGAAGGTCTGTAAAATTTATGGTCACTAACACCATATTCCCTATACGCCACTGGGCGTGACGGGGGTACTTTACTTTTTTTTTATATTTCTAAGTTTGCACGTCCTACACTTATTGACACGCTCGTACACATCGTGAAACGTTAGTTGCCAGTAATATTTTAAGCAGTGGCGTATACTGGTTTTGGGGTCTGGGCTACCGCTGACATAATAAATAACAACATACATTATATTCAGTAGGCTAACATGAAGTAATATTTGCTGATGACATCACTACATTTTAAATTACTTACTTTTTTATATGTAAACTCTATCCGTCATGTTTGGGGCGAAAGTGTCTCGATGACTTTTCATTGAAAGTACTGTTGGGTTGGTTTCTAAGTTTCTAAGGGAAGGTTTTCTCAATGGACATTGTTGAGAACCCAGAAATGCTTTCTTGTGTCTGTGTTGAGCGACAATAAGATATGATTATCTTGAGAGCAGAAAAAAATCTTTCTACAGATGCTGATGCACATAACGTAGTTATAAATAGCCTAGAAAGTTTCGGTAATCAGACATAGTTTCACTTTCACTTTAAACGCTTCTAATTGGCTATAGCAAAAAATAACCCATGAAACCGCATTTCTCTAGCGGTAGCTTCCACCGTATTATTTTGACTTGAATTTTTGAATGTCAAGGTCATTAATTATAAGTCTGAGAGAAGAGAACTGTATCACTGCTTATTAGCGGTTTCATGTACTATCTTAGGGTAGTTTCAGTTTCATTCACAAACGTTATAGTGGCCATAGGAAAACCTTGCTTTAATAAATTCAAATCAATGCAAATAAATCATATTGACCTACGAAATGTGTAATAGAATATTCGAAAATTTGTAATATAATTATGAAAAAAAATAATAAATTACCATTTTCTTTTGTATTTCGATAATATGTTCAGGCGACCAGCGGTAGCAAAGAGAATACGCCACTGATTTTAAGGCGATGGCGTCTAGAATCAAGTGTCCTTTCCCTTGATGGTAGGTTTCCAAAACCTGTGTTCGGTAATCTAGGGATACACAAACTCCGTGAGCCGTCGTCCTTTTTGGAAATAAAACAAAGGGCTCTGTCCTCTTCATTGATTCGAAATCTCGTCCACTTATCTAAATGTTTGTGGGCCAGTAGATCATCCATTATTCCTTTCAGCTCTGGGTCTTCCTCCTGTTTCATTCTAACTATGGATTGTTCTAACCCTATGTCGGTATCCGCTGCTGCTTCTGTCAACTCTACCTCTGCCTGTTCTGGGCTATCTTGATCCCCAATCCTGTCAGTGTTTATCGCATTTACTTGAAGGTTCCTGTCGTCGATCTCTGGCTCCCCTTCATCCTTCTCGTCTTTCCCACTTCTTTCATATTGGATTCTAGACGCAGGTGTTTTCTGTGCCGGGTATGTATTTGATTCGTACGTCATAACACTGAAGATTTAACGTCCAGGTTTGAATTTTCCTGTTTTGTACGGAAGCTTCCAGCATGGCTCTCTTGGTTTATGATAAGTTCTAATAACAATGTTGGCGTTGCACAGGTAAAAATCATATTTCTTTAAGGCATTGTGTATGGCGAAGTCTTCTTTTTCCACAGTTGACCAATTACTTTGCGACCTGCTGAGTTTGAGTGACAGAAAATAGATAGGTCTCTCATTCCTGATTTCTGGTATCAATCACCTCCCCTCGATGTCAAACTGTACCAGGCATATTGCCTGGTAGGAGGCGTCAATTTAAAATATAATTTTTTTTCTGCATCGGGTTGAGAAAGAAGATGTATCGTGGATAGTGCTTCTTTTAAATAGTCGAACGTCCTTTGACACTCCATTGTCCACTTGAAGCTAGTACACTTCCTCGTCAGTGCGATTAGTGGTTCCGTAATTTCGAGAAAATTGGGGATAAATCTTCGGTAGTACCTTAAAACTTCTGACCTTCGTGGGACGCCATTCCCGTCATCACCTTGACTATATCCACGTCCGGCAGAGATCCTAAGTAGTTGGTTTCGGTCTTTAGGAACTCACACTTGCTGATCTTAAGTTTCACTGAGTGTCTCCTCAGTCTTTCAAACACTAATTCTAAGTGGTTCATGTGGTCCTTAATATCCCCGGAGGTGTAGACCAGAATGTCGTCAATGTGTGCTAAGACGAATTTTTGCATCTCTGCCAGAACCTCGTTCATTAGGCCCATATAACTTGCAGGGATCATTAGTCCAAGGGCACGACGTTCCATTCATAGCTACCTATATGAGTGCTAAAGGCTGTAGGACCACGTGACTACTCATGTACCCCTATGCTTCAGAAGCCGGATTGTGCATCAAAGTGGCTCATATACTTAGCCCCATTCAACATGCCTAAGATATCATCTGTTAAGGGCATTTGGTAGGAGATGGGTTTTGTTATTTTGTGGAGG
This sequence comes from Megaustenia siamemsis, assembly GCA_032433765.1. Classification (NCBI taxonomy): domain Eukaryota; kingdom Metazoa; phylum Mollusca; class Gastropoda; order Stylommatophora; family Ariophantidae; genus Megaustenia; species Megaustenia siamemsis. The sequence goes on along the minus strand of JAVIAB010000156.1, from coordinate 77,432,148 downwards.
GCCCTATAATAACAGCAGAATATGTGTGTGCCGGCCGACTTGGTGACTAGTACTATCGGCGAGGACCATGCGGACTTGCTCCTTTCTATTCGGCCTGCCTTGAGCATGTCTTCTATGACCTTTTCAACCACCTCTCTGTCCTTCAGTGGAGTCCTATGGGATCTGAAACTCACTGGTGGTACATCACAGTGTCTATCTCTAGCTCCGTAGTCCTGGTTTGACAAAGTTCGAAGTCATTTAAAGCAAAGACATCATGGTGCTCCAGTATCAATTGTTCGATGCATCTTTGATGTTCACAATCCCTGTTTAACTGAGTCAGCAAATTTTCTGTCATTAGTTGAAATTGTATTTTCGTCCTCCATTCTAGTGTCTGGGTGGTTCCACTCCTTTGCAATTCCTTCTCCCGTCGTGCCGACTCGCCCACTGTCCCTAATGTCGATTCGGTAAAACCAACCAGATCTGTGTGGCTGGCGTCGCGAGCTCACACTGGTTCGTACACCGCTCGTATTGGTTATCCATATAACAGTAGCTCCTTCTGTTTTCGTTAATTAACCTGTCTCTGCTTACCATATCTAACTAACCTGGCCTGTTCCTTGCGTCCATTACTGCGACTACACATCCCTTTTTGAGTTTTATCGTCTTCCCCGTACTGTTGAGTATCATTATGGGGAAGTTATTGTCTTGGGCTATGGTTATTATTCCTTCAATTACTTTCAGCCCCGGTTCTAAAATATCCGATGAGGTTCTTGCCTGCACCATTCTTTCTGACTGTGGATCGCTATTCCTGGCGGCTCTTGCTTGTACGATGTTCACAGTGTTAGGTGTTAATGCCACTGTTTTCCTCGATCTCACCATTTTGGCAATGTTTAGGTTATTCTCCATGGTAACCCATTCATTTCCCAGCTTGATTTTCATGAGATCAAAATAAATCCTCACCCCTTTCATAAAGAGAAAGTCTCTCCTTAGTATCATTGATCTGGACAACCCTCGTACCACTCTAAATTGTTGTCTCCATCTGGTATTTCCTATCCGTAGATCCAACACGGTAGTTCCTAGAACTTGTAGAGTCCCTCCATTAGCTGACATTAAACGGTCGTCGGACTTCTTTAATTTAAACCTCCTCCTTAGCGTTCTGTAAACGGTGTCTTTTATCACACTCACCTCGGCTCCCGTATCAATTAAGGCTCTAAGTAAAGTAAAGTACCCCCGTTACGCCAAGTGGCGTATAGGGAAATATGGTGTTAGTGACCTTATATTTTACAGACCTTCAGCACATGATTTTTGGGGTAATGTGGTCAGTATTACGCCCGTGCTGCTTTACTTTCCCAGAAAAAAATCCGGTACCTATTTAAGGCTGGGTGAACCCGGAAGCCGTCGGTTGGGATTGAACCCTACTCCTTGTCCGTGGTAGTCCAGTTCACTAACCACTGAGCTATCGCGGCTCCCAATTAAGGCTCTAAATCTACACTTATCTACCTTTATTGTACACGAGCTAGGATCCATGGTAGTTCTCCATCTTGCTCTCCAGACCTATATCCCATTACATCACTCCTAGCGGTCTGGGTTCTGGAGTGATGCTTTCCGATGTTTTCGTTTCCCCATTTCCCTCGGTTATTTACATGACCTAGATATGTCCTTGTCGGCACACCATTACGTTCTCTACAGTCCCCGGCAAAGTGGCCTACTCTGTAGCAACTGGAACACCTCCCTTGCTCCCTAATGAGCTAGACCCTCCTAGGCTGTTCTCTTCTTAATTCGTTTCAGCGACGCCTGCTTTGATCAATCTCCATAGGAGTATGCTTCAACTCTCTCGGCTGTTCTGTTCTATGGGTCCCATGATCTAGTTCCCTTGTCTGTTCTACAGGTCCCATGATCTAGTTGCCTTGTTCTGTTCTACGGGTCCCATGATCTAGTTTCCTTGTCTATTCTGTTCTACGGGTCCCATGATCTAGTTCCCTTGTTCTGTTCTACGGGTCCCATGATCTAGTTCCCTTGTTCTGTTCTACGGGTCCCATGATCTAGTTCCCTTGTTCTGTTCTACGTGTCCCATGATCTAGTTCCCTTGTTCTGTTCTACGGGTCCCATGATCTAGTTCCCTTGTTCTGTTCTACGTGCCCCATGATCTAGTTCCCTTGTTCTGTTCTACGGGTCCCATGATCTAGTTCCCTTGTTCTGTTCTACGGGTCCCATGATCTATTTCCCTTGTCTGTTCTGCTCTCGAGTGACCAACCAAGAAAGTCAACTTCTCAGGTCAGTAATCTTTCTCTTCAGTTTTCTTCTGCTCTGGCTAAACATAAAGCTTGGTTAAGTGTGCTGGGGATTTCCCTAAAAAGATGCATTTTTAGCACCGTTTCTACCAGCCCATCTATAAACATAGTCGTCAGTTGTTCCTGTACACTCGGGTCGTTCATATCCTGATTTCCATACGCCTTTTATTGCTAGACTTAGCAACCTATCGCCGTAGGTCTGTACCGACTCGTTTGTTTCTTGCATTACTTTTATCAACTTAATGTACATGTACTGTGCATCGCCCTCGTTTGAGAATCTTCTCTGAAGTCCCTTCTTAACTATCGGCCATCCTTCGATTAGTACCTGTTCGATCCTTCTTCTCAAGGATAGTAATACTCCATCAAAACTAGTCTGTAAGCCGTTCTCTCATCTCATTTTTTTTTTTTTTTTTTTTTGGGGGGGGGGGGGAATCACGTGCGATATATAGAGGAACTTCTCTTATTTCTGCGATCCATCTTTTTAAATTGGTTTGTTCCACATTAAATTTTGTTATACCCGTGAATATCCGTTTGGACAGTTTTTGAAGGTACCGAATTTAATTAGAGCTCCCCCTATCTATTTTATAGATTCGTTTGTAGCTTCCATCGTCTCGTTAGGTTCCATCCTCTTCTTAATTGTAATTATCAAACTCTGATTAATTATCAACCCCAGATATTCTTCACTGTGTCTATCTGAATTAATTAGCATGTCCTATATCAAATATAGTTCTTATACGGAGACTTATACAAGAAACATGAGAGAAAAATAAATGTAAAACCTATACCGAAAGCGCTACCTCTCTGCTCCGTGAATTCAACTTTTATTTAAACCACATTTAATAGCAACAACCACAATGACGCACTTAATTCTATGTGTTTTTCTTTTCTTCAAAATCCAAAATTAGTTAATCATTTTACCGCACAATATCTGAGTTTTTGAAATTCTGAAACTATTTTCATACAATATCTGAGTGTTTGCAGTCCTGAAACTATTTTCATACAATATCTGAATGTTTGCAGTCCTGAAACTATTTTCATACAATATCTGAAGGTTTGCAGTCCTGAAACTATTTTCATACAATATCTGAAGGTTTGAATTCGTAGAAAAATTCACTGAATTATCATTTTCGGAAGAAAAAAAATGTCAGGTTTCCAATAAGTCATGGACTCTCGAATGCGGTGTCAGTTCTATAGGCAAATGAAGCGTGGCATTGGGCTTCCAAATCTTGTCTTGTCGTTGCTCAGTTCCGGTCCTAGTTATCTGAAGTTATGCCACGGTCATCCGGGTCATCTGATTTGGTAGGTAACTTCAGTTTGGGCCGTAGGGAATTGTTGCTAGGAATTGTGCACAGGTAGACTTCTGACGGGTGTTTTTTTTGTTTTGTTTACGGTACACACACTCATCATCATCATCATCATCGAGTGCCGTCTCCGCAACGAAGGTTGGCTACCATGGAGCGCCATTCTGCTCTTTCTCTTGGTTTGATGGTGAAGGTTGTCATAGGATGATTTGTCCATCTTTTGATATTACTCGTCCATGTTAGTCTTGGTCTGCCTCTGCCTCTTTTACCTTGTATTTTCCCCTCCAGGATTACTTTTAGTAGGCTGTTGTGTCTTTTAACATGGCCCTAAAATCGCATTTGTACACACACTACTGAAGGAAAATTGAATGGTTTCTCATGAATGGGTCGACGTAGATGCAATTCAACTAATCCAATAGACTCAAACTTTCTTTCTGAGTACCGGCTATCTTGTGGTAAACAGTGGACTATTTCTATAGTGGCGTTGAGCGCTGGGTACTTTTTGATATTTTTGAAGGTGAAGTTCTCTGGTGGTTACGTGAATTTATGCATTACTTTCCCTAGGTCCTTCATAAAAATGAATGCGTCCTTCTTGCTATTCTGACAGATGAATTTATTAATTACTTTCTCCATGACCTTGGTCACGAGCATCATAAAATATTAATTATGTTGCAGCTGTATAATAACAACAAAGCCCACTCCGTATTTTGTTGTTTCCTTAACATCCAATCTCGAGAATATTATCGTGTACCTCATGTGTGTTTACTTTAATTTCCATTAAATCTGGTGCTTACCAGCTATTAATATTCTAACTCTCCTTTCATACCTGCGATGATTTCTATGTTCTATATTTTGATGATTGCTGCTTTGTATGTTTATTTTTGTGGTTATTTTTACGCGATCAATGTTTGCTTTATATCTCGATATTCATGTAGCTCCTCTAAGCAAGACTCTACTTCTACCGACCCGATTAGTCCGCCGTAGGATGACTTTACACTGCTCGGAACAGAAGTGGGTCTGTGTCTTCCTCTGATGTGGGTAGCTAACGGTAAGCGACCAATCTCTGGTTACAGAAAGGTTAAAGGTGTTCATAAAAACAGGCCAGCAATCCATTTATACAATCGTACATGACACTTAATGCAACAAGTAGAAATCCCTCAGCCAATGCAAAACGTACCCCGTATTAACAAAGGTTTTGATAGTAAACAATTTAATGAAATGCACGTACATGATTACTGCACGTCAAATTTGAACAAAATAACCGCAGCTAATAATGAAGGAAGTTCTTTGAAAAGTATCTACCAATAGCTCTGGCAAGTCAATGCTACCATTCGCTTTAATCAGCCTGTTACAGTTTCATTAATTGTTCCGACAGCCATTCGATAGTCACAGTTTCATTAATTGTTCCGACAGTCATTCGATAGTCACAGTATCATTAATTGTTCCGACAGCCATTCGATAGTCACAGTTTCATTAATTGTTCCGACAGCCATTCGATAGTCACAGTATCATTAATTGTCCCGACAGCCATTCGATAGTCACAAACTCTCTCTCTCTCACTCACTCCCTCCCTCACTCTCTTCCTCTCGCTTCATCTCACTCTTTCTCCCTCTCTTTTTCTTTCCCTCTCTCTCCCTCCCACTTTCCCTCTACTTCACTCTCTCCAACTTTCTCTCCTTCCCTCTCTTTCACACTCTATATCTCACTCTCCTCCCTCGCCCCTGCCACTTAACCCCTTACCTTTATCGGTTTTGGCTCACTTTACCTCATTTCCCCATCATATGTACCATTGTACTTCTTCAAAATCAGTTTCTTTTTCATTTCAATCAAAGATAATGCAACTCTTATCGTAGATAAGATCGTATAGTGTTGCTTCAACACTGTTTTCGATGTCATTGTAAATAGTTAACGATTACCTATAACCAAAGACATAAAAACAAATAGAAAGAAGCACAGAAAGCACACGTGCGTAACGTAATAGATTATTGAGCGCACAATAAAATCATCTAGTGCGTTTAGAGATGATATTTTAGTCACTGCGACTGAAGTGAGTGGATCGATTGAGAGGTATTGTTCGAAGTGTGGGTGTAAATTCTCTTACATTTAACTAACTAACTAACTAACTAACTAACTAACTAGCCAATTAAATAACCAATTAACTTACTAACTAAATAACTAATTAACTAACTAGCTAATAAACCAAATAAGTAACTAATAAACTAACTAACTCATAAACTAAGTAACTAATAAACTAACAAAATAATTAACTAAATAAATAAAACTAAATAACTAACTAACTAACTAACTAACTAACTAACTAACTAACTAACTAACTAACTAACTAACTAACTAACTAACTAACTAACTAACTAACTAACTAACTAACTAACTAACTAACTAACGAACTAACTAACTAACTAACTAACTAACTAACTAACTAATAAACTAACTAGCTAATTAACTAACTAATTAACTAAGTAATAAGCTAACTAGCTAATAAACCAACTAATTAACTAATAAACTAACTAACTAACTAACTAACTAACTAATAAACTAACTAGCTAATTAACTAACTAACTAACTAAGTAATAAGCTAACTAGCTAATAAACCAACTAATTAACTAATAAACTAACTAACTAATAAACTAACTAACTAGCTAATAAACTAAGTAACTAACTAAGTAATTAATTAACTAACTAACTAACTAATTAACTAACTAATAAACTCACTAATAAACTAGCTAACTAACTAAGAAACTAACTAACTAGCTAATAAACTAAGTAACTAACTAAGTAACTAACTAACTAACTAATTAACTAACTAATAAACTCACTAATAAACTAGCTAACTAACTAAGAAACTAACTAACTAGCTAATAAACTAAGTAACTAACTAAGTAATAAGCTAACTAGCTAGCAAACCAACTAATTAACTAATAAACTAATTAACTAATAAACTACCTAACTAATAAACTAACTAACTAGCTAATAAACTAAGTAACTAACAAACTAACTAACTAATGAACTAACTAATAAATTCACTAACACATAAACTAGCTAACTAACTAATAAACTGACTAAGTAATAAAATAACTAACCTACTAGCTAGCTAACCAACCTACTAGCTAACTAATTAACTAACTATATACTTACATAACTAACTAATCAACTAGCTAGCTAATTAGCTAACTATGTAATAAGCTAACTAATTAAATAGCTAACTAAGTAACTAGCTAACTAATTATGTAACTACGCAGCTAGCTAACTATCTAATTAGCTAAGCAACTAGCTAACCAACTAATTAGCTAACTAAATAACTAGCTAGCTACCTAATTAACTAACTGACTAAGTTGTTAACAAATTAACTAACTAGTTAACTATATAATTAGTTATTTAAGAAACTAGTTAACTATTTAATTAGCTATCTAAGTAACTAGCTAACTGACTAACTAGTTAATCAAGTACCTAGCTAACGAACTAATTACCTAACTAAATAATTACCTAACTAATTAGCTAACTTAATAAGTAGCTCACTAACGTATTAGCTGACTGTGTAATTAACATACTAATTAGTTAGCTAATTAACAAACTAACTAATTAGCCAACTTAGAAATTAGTTAACTTGCTAATTATCTAAGTAACTAACTAATTAGCTAAGTAACTAACAAGTTAGCTAACTAAGTAACTAATTAGCTAATTATGTAACTAATTAGATGACTAAGTAGCTAACTACCAGATGATAAGCTAATTAACCAATTAGCTAACTAAGTAACTAATTAGGTAACTGAGTATCAAACAAGCTAACTGACTCATTAACTAACTACCTAAATAGATAATTAACTTTTCTTGACTTACAAGTGGTAGATTTTTACCCGAAAACAAAACAGGCTTTCGAGTTGAGATTATAGAGCTTCATTTTGCAAAGTTTGGAGCAGTTATCTGGTTTGTAGGAAAGTTCTAGAACAAACATAAAGTTCTATTAATTGACTTTTGTGACACCTAATATTAATCAGGTTATTCAATGCAAAAGCAAATTAAGACACCCATTAAACATTAAGATTAAAGATAAAGAAATAAAGCAAGTAGAGGAATTCAAGTATTTGGGCACAATGTTCACAGAAGATTGAAAAATAGACAGAGAAATTGACATGAGAATACAAAAAGCAAATGCTGTCATATACCAGCTTTCACCATTGCTAAGACATCCAAACATTTCTATGACAGCAAAACAACAAATGATAAATAACATTTTCATACCAACTATGTGCTATGAAAGTCAAACATGGACTCCTCCTAAATAACATTTAAGAAAGATCAATACATGTGAGATGCGATGCTTGAGAAAAGTAACAAACAACACAAGAAGAGATAGAATACCAAATTAAACCATAAGAAAAATGGTAGGAACTAAACCATGCCAAGAATATATAGAACAACAACAACTTAAATGGTCTGGCCACCTGGTCAGAATGAATCCTCACCAATCACCATCAAGGGCGTTCTTCTCGAGAATGCATGAAAAAAGACCAAGAGGAAGACCCAGAAGAAGATGGATAGAAGCAGTGACAGAGACATGTAACAACAAAGGAAAATCACTAATTCAGACAGTTCGAGCAGCACAAGAACGACAAGAATATAACCACGACACCTTTTGGGTATCAGTGAGAAAGGGAAAAGTAGAAGAACGATTCAATGCAGAACTGGCTGTGAAGATATCTAAATGTAACTATTTTGCTTCTTAAATTTTACATTTCTCTTGACGTCTGTGTTAACTTAGTTAGTTACTTAGTTAGTTGCTTAGTTAGACAGTTGGTTTGTTGGTTGGTTTCTTAGTTGGTTAGTTGACTAGTTGGTTATTTGATTATTTGATTTATTGGTTAGTTAATTGGTTGGTTGGTTTACACTGGTTAGTTACTTAGTTTATTGGTTGGTCGGTTAATTTGTTGTTTGGTTAGTTAATTGGTTGTTTAGTTTGTTGGTTAGTTAGTTGGTTAGTGCGTTAATTATCTAGTTAATTAGTTATCTATTAGTTAGTTACCTACTTAGCTAGCTAATTAGTTAGTTTTCTAGTTAGTTACTTACTTAGTCACTTAGTTACTTACTTAGTTACTTACTTAGTCACTTAGCTACTTACTTAGTCCCTTAGTTACTTACTTAGTAACTTAGTTACTTAATTAGTCACTTAGTTATTTACTTAGTTACTTACTTTGTCACTTATTTAATTACTTACTTAGTCACTTACTTAGTCACTTAGTTAATTACATTGTTACTTACTTAATCAATTAGTTACTTAGTTTCATACTTAGTCATTTAGTTAGTTACTTAATTAGTTACTTACTTAGTCACTTAGTTAGTTACTTACTTAGTTAGTTGCTTAGTTAGTTACGTAGCAACCTAGTTATTTAGTTAGCTGCTTAGTTAGTTACGTAGTAACCTAGTTATTTAGTTAGCTGCTTAGTTAGTTACGTAGTAACCTAGTTATTTAGTTACGTACTTAGTCACTTAGTAAGTTGCTTAGTTACTTAGTAAGCTGTTAAGTTAGTTACCTAGTAACTTAGTTACTTAGTTACGCACTTAGTTACTAAGTTAATTACTTAGTTATTTAGTTAGTTACCTAGTTACTTAGTTACTTAATTCCTTAGTTACTTACTTAGCTAATTAGTCGGTCTTCTAGTTAGTTATTGAGTTAGTTACTTAGTTAAATTTCTCTCTCTCTCTCTACCCCCACAGACAGAACATCACAATTAGAGTCTGCCAGATCCACTCTGATTGAACACCCGTTAAAACGTTGCACTGTGTTTTGCGCCAATGGCCCAGTGCATCCGATTTCATTCATTCAATGAGTGCCGTCTCCACATCTAAGGTTGGTTCCATGGAGCACAATTCCGCTCTGCCTCTTGCTGCAATTCTAATTATTCTTCTATAAATTCACATTTCAAAAGCTTTAATTTTCTCTTTTGTTCTCTTGTCTAATGTTAATTTTTCTGCACCATTTAGGAATGTTGAGAAGATGAAACATTTTACTAGTCTTAGTTTTAACCCTGGTGTTATTTGTTTTGATAAAAATATATTTTTAAAGTATTAAAATTACTTTTTACCATTCCTATTATTTTGTTTATTTCAGTTTTACATTTTCCATCACTGGTTATAGTATGTCCAAGGTAGTTGAAGTTCTGAACTGTCTCCAGGTCTATTTATTCAATTTTGACATCCACTTGTAGGTTTTTGAGTGTTATCTTTGTTTATGATCATAGTTTTAGTCTTTTTGATATTAATATTTAATTCATATTTCTTGCTTATCATGTTTATTTCATTAAGTAGTCCTTGTAGATATTCATGAATTTCTGCTAGTAATACAGTATAATCAGCATATCTTAGGTTATTGATTATCTTTCCATTAATGTTCAGACCTGACATCTCTGTGATGTTTTTGAAGATTTGCTCAGTGTATAGATTGAACAAGTTTAGTGATAGAATGCATCCTTGTCTTACTCCTCTTTTTATATTAATGGGTGTAGAGTTCTCATAGTTATATTATATTATTGCTGTTTGCTCCCAATATAAATTACTTACTAGCCGTATGTCTGTGCTATCTAGATGTATATCTTTTAGGCAGTCTATAAGTTTTTTATGGTGTATTCATTCAAAATCTTTGGTGTAGTCTATGAAGCAGGCACATATTGGTTTGTTTACTTCTGTGTACTTTTCGATTAATGTCTTCGTGTATAATATGACTTCTTTTGGTCAGCTATTTTTTCCTAAATCCAAATTGTTGTTCTTTTTATAATACAATGTTGATTTTATTTTGAATCATTCCACGTATAACTTTTAGCAAGATTTTTGTTGCATGGCTCATTAGGTTTATTGTTCCAACATTACTGCATACAACTGCACCATTCTTTTTTGGCAATGTAATGAAAGTTGATGCTTTTAGCTCGTTTGGTATATATCCTGTATGGTATATGTCGTTGCATATGTATGTGATCACTTCAAAGCAAAAATCTACTAGTGCCTTTATCATCTCTATCTGTATGTTGTCATTTCATGCATCTTTTCCCCTTTTTCATTGTTTATACAGCTTTTTCCACTTTAGATTTTAAGATGTTATAGCCTGACGTACATCTTATAATTGGTTTCTCTTCCCTTTCGTTAAAAAATAATTAGGTTATATATTCCTGACATCTAATAATTGTATCTTTGTTGTCTGTTAGCATCTTTCTCTTTTTAGTTTGCAATAAACCCACTTTCTGTGGGTTTTTTTACTAGTCTTTCTCTTTATTTCTGTGTGCATTCTTCTTTAATCTTGTTTATTTTCCCTAGTTTCGGTTTATAAGCATCTTTGGCTGAGCCAGTCACCTTTAGCCTTTTTACACAATGTGCATATTTCATTATCTATTTTGCTGCTTGGTTGTTGTTCTTTTCTTGTCTCTTTTCTTCCATTTTTTCAAGTTGGTGTCAGATATCCATTTTGATTTTTTCTGCTTTTCCTTTTTTTGATAAGATGTCGCAAGTTACATTTAATTAGTTAATTTGAGTTTATTGGCTTGTTTCCCTTCAACCGTAGATGGCAGAGTTACATTGTTGAAGACTTTCTATTGTCTTTCCTTTTTTAAGACTTTCTATTGTCTTTCCTTTTTTAAGACTTTTAATTGTCTTTTCTTTTTCAAGACTTTCAATTGTCTTTCCTTTTTTAAGACTTTCAATTGTCTTTCCTATTTTAAGACTTTCAATTGTCTTTCAATTTTTTAAGACTAAATTGTCTTTCCTTTTTTTAAGACTTGAAATTCTTTCCTTTTTTAAGACTTTAAATTGTCTTTCCTTTTTTAAGACTTGAAATTGTCTTTCCTTTTAATATTTTCCACACCCTCCCCCTCCCCCTGTGCCCGGGCATTTTTGTTTGTTTGACAAACTCTGGTTTTCGTGCCTGTTCTTGAATAGCCCATATAATGCCAGTGATCGTTAAACGGTTATCTTGCCCTTCCTTCGTCCAACATGTAGGTTGCTTACAGCTAGCGTGTTTCTTATGTAGAGGACATTCAATGCATGCAATTTCTATGTACGATGTGTAGTGTCAGTGCACAAACATATCGTTAATGTGTGGAGAGACTCTCCGTCCAATTTGGTTTTTGTACCTGGTCTATAATTAAACACAAGCAGGGGCGTATACTGGATTCGGGAGGACCTGAGTTAAAGGAAATTTGCTAACTATTCAGTAATAAAATTATGTCCAAATATTTTTGTCATTAAGTCATACTGCAGTGCCTATTGCCTGTATCTTCATGTTGTTTGAAGTTTGTCCCCGTTAATTTTATTCAAACGTTGGCAAGCTCTGATTAAACACAAAAGTTCAAATTTTAGCTGAAGCTTGAACTGGACAAACGCAAGTTAAAAATGTTATAGAGCTTTTGATCTTTCATGTTTCAAGTCAGGTAATGATGCTGTCTTATGCAGGAAAATCATTCCGGAGTTAAGAAATTTTTATTTAAAAATAAAATGGTAAATTATCTTCCATATCATAGATAGTGACAGTGGGGTTATATAACTTGACTGTACCCATGTGGAGGTGATCGGGGTATGCTCTTCCCCTGAGTTATTAACTTTCTCACCTCAATGGGTCTGGTCCACTTTGTTTTAGAGTTGGCTCCTCAGGGCAGTGGTATGCTGGGATTGAACGCACGTACGTTTGTATTGTGACGTCGGCCCACTCACTGACGTCACAGTTAGACTTGAGTGATAGCTGGTAAAATAAAGTTGGCTTTTAAATCAGGCAGACAACTACTAACAGTCTTCTTTTCTTCTTCCTTCTTTTCTCCTTCTTCATTTTCTTTATAGCAAGTCTATAATCTCATATGGATACAAGAGACTGCGTGGTTAGAGTAATTGAATGACATAAGAGTACGCAATTAAGAAACAATTTCGAGAGCTAATAAGAACTATAAGTAAATGACAGGGATCTACTAGTTGCCTAATTTGATTATCAAGAAAGACCACTAAGGATCACGAAGTTAACGATACGTCAAAACCGCCGACAGGCTAGAATATTAACATGGCGAAAGTTCATGTACAATGTGGATGAATAAAGACTGTTGTATTCATGGTGTTAGCACCGTAATGAGTTGTGTGTCAGGTTCATTTCAATGTGATAATATATGGTACAGTTAAGAAGAAATATAGAACGATGTGTTATGGCCTAGACGTGCAACAAACATGTATGAAATAGAACTCTGAGAATGGGCCGTCACCACCAGACTACTAGAAGAAGTTCTTCGTTTTTTTCTATTGTTCTTCGTTTTTTTCTATTGTTGTTTGTCTGTCAATTTTTCCGAGTGCTAACACATACTTCTTTGTTCTATTATTCCTTACTAGAAGAAGACAGGAAAACAACCCACACACGAATACATGCATAATGTAACAACGAAGATAATGTCAGCGAAGAATTATATGCTACACTAAATAAAACTGTCAAGAAATCAGATACAATCCATGATTATTAGTGGTGGAAAACTTAAATGAATGGCCAGGGAAACAAGAATGGAAACAAAACGTACCTCTGACCCTTAAGTGACAACTCAAGAGAAACAAGCACTAACAACGAAAAATCAAAATAATAAGCACAGTAAAACAACTATCAGGTTATGATTCCACGAAAACTCTGTTAGAAGGAAAACTAAAAGTTAAACTCAAGTAATTTCCAAACAGAGCAAATAATATAGAATAAGAATGCAAACAATTTTGAAAATTAATAATCAACATCACAATGGCAGTATATAGATCAAAACAAATGGGAAAAGGGAATATATAAAAAAGTAAAGTACCCCCCGTCACGCCGAGTGGCGTATAGGGAAATATGGGCGTTAGTGACCCTATATTTTACAGACCTTCAGCACATGATTTTTGGGGTAATGTGGTCGGTATTACGCCCGTGCTGCTTTTTCTTTCCCAGAAAAAATCCGGTACCCATTTAAGGCTGGGTGAACCCGGAGCCGTCGGTTGGGATCGAACCCTACCCTTGTCCGTAGTAGTCCAGTTCACTAACCACTGAGCTATCGCGGCTCCTACTAATTTTTAGGGAATTAGTAAAACCCAGGTGTCCTCGCCAGGGTACGAACCCCGGGGAATATATAAAGTAAACATTAAATGGTATAGAGCAGCGAAACTAATAGAAAGACAAGACTGGCTACGACGTTTCGACAAATCCTTCATCAGGTTTAACAAACAAACTATAGGAATTAAACACATAAATTCATGCCAGAAAACACATCACTGATCTAAAAAAATTAAAAAGGAAGATTTAAAAAGGAAGAAGAGAAAGACATAAGACAATATATAACAATATTTCCTTGCACGAAAAGAAGTTAACATTGCTATTATATTGTAGAAGCAAAACAAAATACACACGCAGTTCAGTTAGAAGTTGAGTAGGAATTATTGGACAGATACTAGACTTTTGATCAATATTAAAAAAAAAAAAACCAAGGTAGCAATTGAGATTGTAACCGATACAGAGCCGTGGTATTTCCTGCCTCAATCATGTAGCAATTGAGATTGTAACCGATACAGAGCCGTGGTATTTCCTGTCTCAATCATGTAGCAAGATTAAACGTCAATATCATAGAGAAAAGAATATGACAAAGCTTAGAACTATAGATTAGCGCTAAGACCCGACATACAACTACAAATCAGTGCTTAGACCCAGTGTAGAGTTACAGATCAGCGACTCTAAAATAGACTCCCGAAAGAAACAAAATGCATCTCTGCACTATTCACTGTAAAAAAAAAAATTTAATAAAAAAATAAAAAGAACTTGCCGAACAACAAAACAGCAGAACATAATCTACATTTAAATATATAGCTTTCATAGACCCGGAAAGAGCAGAGTTAAAAGAGAGCAGTTATAGGAGATACAAACAAAATGCTAAGTACGCTCACATCTAACCAATCTATGTAAAGGTCTCTACATCATCAGCTGCTGCACTGTAAAAAAATCAGCAGATTGATGATGGCAATTATTTTGTAGTCAGGACACGCGCAATGCACTGTGTGCTATCACTACTAATGAGGGGGAACCACAAGAAAACATTAATAAAGACTCAACTACACAAGCAACCAATAATCCTCAATCATCATGAAACACCATGCCTGCTGGCAATGGTGATCATGTCTCTCCACAACTTTCTATCTCGACAGCTATTTATCATTTCTGTTGTTGACCTTCTGCCAAGCCATTCTCTTAAGCTGTCAACCAACACAATATAAAAATCAACATCAACAAAACACAGGTGATGAACATTCAAAAAAAGAGCATAAATACACAAAACAGCGGGTGGAGGATTTCAAATATCTAGGAAGTTTAATTATATAAAACAATATACAAACAGGAGAAATAGACTCAAGATAACAAAGCTTTGACTTGGACTAGTTGGTTTGTTTGTTGGTTGATTAGTTGTTTATGTTAGTTCATTGGCTCGCTATCATGTTCGTTGGTTGACTAGTTGGATTATTGACTAGTTGCTTTGTTGGTTGACTTGTTGGATGATTGATTAGTTGGTTGACTTGTTGGGTGATTGATTAGTTGGTTGACTTGTTGGATGATTGATTAGTTGGTTGACTTGTTGGATGATTGATTAGTTGCTTTGTTGGTTGACTTGTTGGATGATGGATTAGTTGGTTGACTTGTAGGATGATTGATTAGTTGCTTTGTTGGTTGACTTGTTGGGTGATTGATTAGTGCTTTGTTGGTTGACTTGTTGAATGATTGATTAGTTGATTGACTTGTTGGATGATTGATTAGTTGATTGACTTGTTTGATGGTTGATTAGTTGGTTTGTTGGTTGACTTGTTGGATGATTGACTAGTTGCTTTGTTGGTTGACTTGTTAGATGATTGATTAGTTGCTTTGTTGGTTGACTTGTTGGATGATTGATTAGTTGATTGACTTGTTGGATGAATGATTAGTTGCTTTGTTGGTTGACTTGTTGGATGATTGATTAGTTGATTGACTTGTTGGATGATTGATTAGTTGTTTTGTTGGTTGACTTGTTGGATGATTGATTAGTTGGTTTGTTGGTTGACTTGTTGGATGACTGACTAGTTGCTTTGTTGGTTGACTTGTTAGATGATTGATTAGTTGCTTTGTTGGTTGACTTGTTGGATGATTGATTAGTTGATTGACTTGTTGGATGATTGATTAGTTGGTTGACTTGTTGGATGATTGATTAGTTGGTTTGTTGGTTGACTGACTAGTTGCTTTGTTGGTTGACTTGTTAGATGATTGATTAGTTGCTTTGTTGGTTGACTTGTTGGATGATTGATTAGTTGATTGACTTGTTGGATGATTGACTAGTTGGTTTGTTGGTTGACTTGTTGGATGATTGATTAGTTGATTGACTTGTTGGATGATTGATTAGTTGCTTTGTTGGTTGACTTGTTGGATGATTGATTAGTTGATTGACTTGTTGGATGATTGATTAGTTGGTTGACTTGTTGGATGATTGATTAGTTGGTTTGTTGGTTGACTTGTTGGATGACTGACTAGTTGCTTTGTTGGTTGACTTGTTAGATGATTGATTAGTTGCTTTGTTGGTTGACTTGTTGGATGATTGATTAGTTGATTGACTTGTTGGATGATTGACTAGTTGGTTTGTTGGTTGACTTGTTGGATGATTGATTAGTTGGTTTGTTGGTTGACTTGTTGGATGATTGATTAGTTGGTTGACTTGTTGGATGATTGACTAGTTGGTTTGTTGGTTGACTTGTTGAATGATTGATTAGTTGATTGACTTGTTGGATGATTGATTAGTTGGTTTGTTGGTTGATTTGTTGGATGATTGATTGATTGATTGATTTGTTGGATGATTGACTAGTTGGTTTGTTGGTTGACTTGTTGGATGATTGATTAGTTGGTTTGTTGTTTGACTTGTTGGATGATTGGTTAGTTGGTTTGTTGGTTGACTTGTTGGATGATTGGTTAGTTGGTTTGTTGGTTGACTTGTTGGATGATTAATTAGCTAGTTCGTTGGTTGACTTGTTGGATGATTGATTAGTTGGTTTGTTGGTTGACTTGTTGGATGATTAATTAGCTAGTTCGTTGGTTGACTTGTTGGATGATTGATTAGTTGGTTTGTCGGTTGACTTTTTTTTTTTTTTTTTTTTTTTTTTGGTTTATTGGTTGGCTTATTTCAATAGACAACACAATTAATACATGCCAATGGTTTCAGTAGCTTTCTGGTTAGACACACCGGCCATTCAACTTCCTATCATAATCACGGCCTCACAATCTCACTTTCCTTTTCTCGTTTAATTTCATCAAATCTCTCGCTCTCATTCTTATAGCGGTCAAAGTGTGAACAATATTACATGTCTATGTCTAATCTGTAACACGTTTCTAACATCCATGCTTTATTATTATTATTATTATTATTATTATTACACACACGTC
The DNA here is from genome assembly GCA_032433765.1 of Megaustenia siamemsis. Lineage (NCBI taxonomy): Eukaryota > Metazoa > Mollusca > Gastropoda > Stylommatophora > Ariophantidae > Megaustenia > Megaustenia siamemsis. The sequence continues at coordinate 77,415,142 of JAVIAB010000156.1, read as the reverse complement.
GCGCACACACACATACGGGCGCACATACACAGGCAACGTTCTACAAAAGGACACGCAACACAATTCAATTTGGGACAAATTATGATCTTCTGAGAAGCTCCTAAAATATAAGGTCTTGGACCTTTAGAGGATCTGTGAACTAACTTGATGTCTACTGCTAAAATAGACATCAATGTCTGGACTTCCCAAAAGGAGAGATCCAGCAGTTTTTCTTCTACTTTCCTTCCTCATTTTCATTTCAGCGTTGATGAGAGATATAATTTGCTGTCTTTTATTCTTCTGTTCGCTTCTGCTTTCATATTATGTTTCCTAGTGCTTCTAATATCCCATCGATCCATCTTTTTCGTATTCGACCCTTTGAGTCTGGTATTCTCGCAACGTTTTTTGTGGGATCGTTGTGTTGTGTTTTGATCACTCTGCTTTGTCACGTGACCAAAAACCATTATATATGTCGTTTCTTTATATATTCTATGGCGGGGTTATTCATAACTTTTTTCTTGTCTGTCAGACTGTTTCCTGTCATTCGTCTGAAACATTTCATATCGGTAGAGGTTATTTTTCTTATTGTTCTTGCATCTAGGGTCTAGGACTGGCATTTGAAGCACAACGTTGTGATGAAGATTGTTTTGTAGAGTACCCGTATTGCCTCTAGAGTTATTTCGTTGTTGGACTATTTTACAAGCTTTGATGCATCTTGAGTTTATCTTTGCTGTTTGAAAATTGTCGTTTGTCACTAAACTTCCTAGGTATTTGAATTCCTCTACCTGTTTTAGTTGCCTGCCTTGTATAGTTATGTTGATGTTCTGTTTCTCTTTTTGCAACATTTATGACTTCTGTTTTGTTTATGTTGATTTTCATGTTGTAGTGTGTGCCTGTGCTGTTGAGTTTATTTAAGTGTTCTTGTAGGTTGTCTATTTTTCCATGCATTAGTGCATGATCGTTTGCAAATAAAAGCTCGTTGATCTCCTCTGTCTCTGATAGGTTGGCTAACTTACATATAAAGTCCATGTATGTAATAAACAGTAGGGGGGATAGTACGCACCCCGGTCTTAAACCTGATCTAACTTCAAAGTAGATCCAGGAGTAAAAAATAAAAATAGTTGATATATTCTAACGATATAAATAAGTGACGTATTAAACAGGTCGCGAGCATCCATTTATCAATGCGGTGGCCCAGGCTTGAACACAAGCTTTTCAATCGACGGAGAATAGATAAGTGGATAAAAAGCTTAATGGCATAGTTCCAGTCAGTACAACCTGACCTAAAGCTTTTTGGCATAGTTCCAGTCAGTACAACCTGACCTAAAGCTTTCTGGCATAGTTCCAGTCAGTACAACCTGACCTAAAGCTTTCTGGCATAGTTCCAGTCAGTACAACCTGACCTAAAGCTTTCTGGCATAGTTCCAGTCAGTACAACCTGACCCAAAGCTTTCTGGCATAGTTCCAGTCAGTACAACCTGACCTAAAGCTTTCTGGCATAGTTCCAGTCAGTACAACCTGACCCAAAGCTTTCTGGCATAGTTCCAGTCAGTACAACCTGACCTAAAGCTTTCTGGCATAGTTCCAGTCAGTACAACCTGACCCAAAGCTTTCTGGCATAGTTCCAGTCAGTACAACCTGACCTAAAGCTTTCTGGCATAGTTCCAGTCAGTACAACCTGACCCAAAGCTTTCTGGCATAGTTCCAGTCAGTACAACCTGACCCAAAGCTTTCTGGCATAGTTCCAGTCAGTACAACCTGACCCAAAGCTTTCTGGCATAGTTCCAGTCAGTACAACCTGACCCAAAGCTTTCTGGCATAGTTCCAGTCAGTACAACCTGATCCAAAGCTTTCTGGCATAGTTCCAGTCAGTACAACCTGACCCAAAGCTTTCTGGCATAGTTCCAGTCAGTACAACCTGACCCAAAGCTTTCTGGCATAGTTCCAGTCAGTACAACCTGACCTAAAGCTTTTTTGGCATAGTTCCAGTCAGTACAACCTGACCCAAAGCTTTCTGGCATAGTTCCAGTCAGTACAACCTGACCTAAAGCTTTCTGGCATAGTTCCAGTCAGTACAACCTGACCTAACGCTTTCTGGCATAGTTCCAGTCAGTACAACCTGACCCAAAGCTTTCTGGCATAGTTCCAGTCAGTACAACCTGACCCAAAGCTTTCTGGCATAGTTCCAGTCAGTACAACCTGACCCAAAGCTTTCTGGCATAGTTCCAGTCAGTACAACCTGACCTAAAGCTTTCTGGCATAGTTCCAGTCAGTACAACCTGACCCAAAGCTTTCTGGCATAGTTCCAGTCAGTACAACCTGACCCAAAGCTTTCTGGCATAGTTCCAGTCAGTACAACCTGACCTAAAGCTTTCTGGCATAGTTCCAGTCAGTACAACCTGACCTAAAGCTTTCTGGCATAGTTCCAGTCAGTACAACCTGACCCAAAGCTTTCTGGCATAGTTCCAGTCAGTACAACCTGACCCAAAGCGTTCTGGCATAGTTCCAGTCAGTACAACCTGACCCAAAGCTTTCTGGCATAGTTCCAGTCAGTACAACCTGACCCAAAGCTTTCTGGCATAGTTCCAGTCAGTACAACCTGACCCAAAGCTTTCTGGCATAGTTCCAGTCAGTACAACCTGACCTAAAGCTTTCTGGCATAGTTCCAGTCAGTACAACCTGACCTAAAGCTTTCTGGCATAGTTCCAGTCAGTACAACCTGACCCAAAGCTTTCTGGCATAGTTCCAGTCAGTACAACCTGACCCAAAGCTTTCTGGCATAGTTCCAGTCAGTACAACCTGACCCAAAGCTTTCTGGCATAGTTCCAGTCAGTACAACCTGACCTAAAGCTTTCTGGCATAGTTCCAGTCAGTACAACCTGACCTAAAGCTTTCTGGCATAGTTCCAGTCAGTACAACCTGACCTAAAGCTTTCTGGCATAGTTCCAGTCAGTACAACCTGACCTAAAGCTTTCTGGAATAGTTCCAATCGGTGCTACCTGACTCAAGATCAGGTCAGGAAAAACATCCGAAAAGAGAACTCCACTAAAGAATGTGGAGGCTACATTCTCCAGCGGCCAGTAAAGCTGTTATAGAATACCCTTAATTTGACGAATGCACAAGCTCCAATTTTGTGTTAAAAAATTATTCACAATAATTATTAGTCAGCAAACACCTGCCAAGGAAAATCGTTTATCTATGACTTGTAGATAGCATTTCGGAAAATCTCTCTCTCTCTCTCTCTCTCTCTCTCTCTATCTATCTATCTATCTATCTATCTATCTCTCTGCGATCAGGACCCAATCAGAGTAGGATTCCAAACTCTCACATAAAGTCAGCTGTCAGGTTAAGTGTGTTGATCGCCACCACAGACAGAACATCACATTGAGTCTGCCAGATCCACTCTGATTGAACACCCGTTAAAACTTTGCACTGAGTTCTGCCCCAGTGGCCCAGTGCATCCGATTTCAGCCAGCATTTTATTCAGGTTTGCTTTCCTTAGCCTTTGATTGTCCCCAAGCTTCCTGCAAGGCAGCAGATTGTATTTTCTGTAGGGGGATTCTGCCCTTAGATGGTCGGCCTTCCCAGGTTTACGAGCACCATCTGCCCGAGTCACTAGAGGTGACTAACACAGACATGCACACACAAAGATATGAGATGTGACTAACACAGACATGCACACAGCGATACGAGGCATGACTAACACTGACACACGTCAAGATATGAGATATGACTAACACAGACATATACGCAAAGATATGACACATGACTAACATAGACATGCACACAAAGGCTGTGAGATAAGACTAACATAAATATGCACACACAAAGATATGACACATGCCTAACATAAACATGCACACAAAGATATGAGATATGACTGACATAGACATGCACACACAAAGATACGAGATGTGACTAACATAGCCATGCACACACAAGGATATGAGATGTGATAAACACAGACATGCACGCCCAAAGATATGAGATATGACTAACATAAACATGCGCACAAAGATATGAGATATCACTAACCCAGACATGCACACACAAAGATATGACACATGACTAACACAGATACACACTAAGATATGAGATATGACTAAATACAGACACACATAAAGATATGTGACATGATTAACACGGACACACCAAGATATGAGATACGACTAACATGACACACACCAAGATATGAGCCATGGCTAGCACACACACACACACACACACAGACACACACAAGCTAAGATATGAGCCATGGCTAGCACAGAAACACATTAAGATATGAGCCATGGCTTCACGGAAACACACCAAGATATGAACCATGTCTAGCACAGAAATACATTAAGATATGAGCCATGGCTAGCACGGAAATACACTAAGATATGAACCATGGCCAGCACAGACACACACTAAGATATGAACGCTAGTCAGCACAGACACCCACCAAGATATGAACCATGACTAGCACGGATATACACTAAGATATGAATCATGGCCAGCCCAGACACACACTAAGATATGAGCTGCGACTAGCACGGATATACACTGAGAATTGAGCCATGGCTCAAGAGAAGCAGAAGAGGAGGTAGAAGAGCAGCGATCGCGAAAGGTATCCATATGGGTTTGTTGTAGTCGGCAGACTCTACGTGGGAATCATCGACATACGAGACGCAGGCCCGGTTAACTGTTCACTGGTTCCGTTCAAACAGTTGTCCGGAGATTTGATAGTGCAGTCTGACCCGTAGTACGTTTCCTTGCACGTACAGTTGCACTTTCCGGGTCACATATGATGTCACAGCCATCAGAACACGTCTGTTCGCACTGTAGCCCAAATTACCATCGGGACAATTGTCATTACAGGTATAGCCAGGATGTTTACATTGTAGGCATTTTATCTTATGCAACAAATCTGTGTTAATAGAAGTGAGAAAGAGAGTTCATCAGTGCTATATAGAACCGATTCTGACCTATGGAAGCGAATCATGGACAGTAGACAAACAAATGAAAAGACGGTTAGAGGCCACAGAGATCAGATTTCTGAGAAGAATGTTAAAAGTGTCCTGGACAGCTAATAAGACCAATGAGGAAATTCTCAGAGAGATTAACACGAAAATTGAGCTCCTGAAAAACATCGGAAAGAAACAATCAACATTTTTCGGACACCTCATGAGAAGAGGAAAGTTGGAATACTTGGTTACAACAGGCAAAATATAAGAAAAGAGAAATCGCGGACGACAAAGAGAGAAAATACTAGATAGCTTGGTGTCATGGCATGGTGAACAGTCAACAACAGAACAGATACTATGTACTGTAGATAGAAGATTGTGGCAGGACATGATCGCTTACGCCAACAGGAATGTCACAGGATGATGATCACTTGTAGAGACTAGTTTATTGTTTAAATTAAAAAAAAAAACAAAGAAAATCGTTTATCTATGACCAGTAGAGACTAGTCTATCGTTTAACCAAAAATAAAAGAGAAAATCGTTGATCTATGACCAGTGGAGACTAGTCTATCGTTTAACCAAAAAAAAAAGAGAAAATCGTTGATCTATGACCAGCAGAGACTAGTCTATCGTTTAACCAAAAATAAAATAGAAAATCGTTGATCTATGACCAGTAGAGACTAGTCTATCGTTTAACCAAAAATAAAAGAGAAAATCGTTGATCTATGACCAGTGGAGACTAGTCTATCGTTTAACCAAAAATAAAAGAGAAAATCGTTGATCTATGACCAGCAGAGTAGTCTATCGTTTAAAAAAAATAAAAGAGAAAATCGTTTATCTATGTCTAGTAGAAACTAGTCTATCGTTTAACCAAAAATAAAAGAGAAAATCGTTTATCTATGTCTAGTAGAGACTAGTCTATCGTTTAACCAAAAGTAAAAGAGAAAATCATTGATCTATGACCAGCAGAGACTAGTCTATCGTTTAACCAAAAATAAAAGAGAAAATCGTTGATCTACGACCAGCAGAGGCTGTCTATCGTTTAACGAAAAATAAAAGAGAAAATCGTTGATCTACGACCAGCAGAGGCTAGTCTATCGTTTAACCAAAAATAAAAGAGAAAATCGTTTATCTACGACCAGCAGAGGCTAGTCTATCGTTTAACCAAAAATAAAAGAGAAAATCGTTGATCTACGACCAGCAGAGGCTAGTCTATCGTTTAACCAAAAATAAAAGAGAAAATCGTTGATCTACGACCAGCAGAGGCTAGTCTATCGTTTAACCAAAAATAAAAGATAAAATCGTTTATCTATGACAGTAGAGACTAGTCTATCGTTTAACCAAAAATAAAAGAGAAAATCGTTTATCTATGACAGTAGAGACTAGTCTATCGTTTAACCAAAAATAAAAGAGAAAATCGTTTATCTATGACAGTAGAGACTAGTCTATCGTTTAACCAAAAATAAAAGAGAAAATCGTTTTTCTATGACAGTAGTGACTAGTCTGTCGTTTAACCAAAAATAAAATAGAAAATCGTTTATCTATGGCCAGCAGAGACTAATTTCATTTTTAACCACAACAAAACTTTTAAAAAACTTATACATTTTATCCTCATAACTCATGCTAAACCTAATAACTCATGCTAAACCTAATAGCTCATGCTAAACCAAATAACTCATGCAAAACCTAATAACTCATGCAAAACCTAATAACTCATGCTAAACCTAATAACTCATGCTAAACCTAATAACTCATGCTAAACCTAATAACTCATGCTAAACCTAAACTCTCAGATTACCTAAGATCTTCATGCTTAACAGCCGCTCATCATAGTTCGCACCCCAAACCTTAAGTGCGCCCCTTTTTAGTCTCATCTTTTTGTATTTATTTTTGAGAATAAAGGATGATATGGTCATCTTGTTATCCACGGTATATCACGGATGATATAGTTATCTTGTTAACTACAATATATTAAGGATGATAATGTCATCTTCTTAATAACTACAGTATTTCAAGGATGATAATGTCATCTTTTTAAAACTATAAATAATCAAATATTGTATGGTCATCTTGTTAAATATAAATAATCAAAGATTGTATGGTTATCTTGTTAAATATAAATAATCAAAGATAGTATTGTCATCTTGTTAACTATAAATAATCAAAGATTGTATTGTCATCTTGTTAACTATAAGTAATCAAAGATTGTATGGTTATCTTGTTAAATATAAATAAATAAAGATTGTATTGTCATCTTGTTAACTAGAAACAATCAAAGATTGTATTGTCATCTTGTTAACTATAAACAATCAAAGATTGTATTGTCATCTTGTTAACTATAAATAATCAAAGATTGTATTGTCATCTTGTTAACTATAAATAATCAAAGATTGTATGGTAATCTTGTTAACTATAAATAATCAAAGATTGTATTGTCACCTTGTTAACTATAAATAATCAAAGATTGTATGATCATCTTGTTAACTATAAATAATCAAAGATTGTATTGTCATTTTGTTAACTATAAATAATCAAAGATTGTATGGTAATCTTGTTAACTATAAATAATCAAAGATTCTATTGTCATCTTGTTAACTATAAATAATCAAAGATTGTATTGTCATCTTGTTAACTATAAATAATCAAAGATTGTAAAGGTCATCTTGTTAACTATAAATAATCAAAGATTGTAAAGGTCATCTTGTTAACCATAAATAATCAAAGATTGTATGGTCATCTTGTTAAATATAGATAATCAAAGATTGTATGGTCATCTTGTTTACTATAAATAATCAAAGATTGTAAAGGTCATCTTGTTAACCATAAATAATCAAAGATTGTATGGTCATCTTGTTAACTATAAATAATCAAAGATTGTATGGTCATCTTGTTATCTATAAATAATCAAAGATTGTATGGTCATCTTGTTAACTATAAATAATCAAAGATTGTATTGTCATCTTGTTAACTATAAATAATCAAAGATTGTATTGTCATCTTGTTAACTATAAATAATCAAAGATTGTATTGTCATCTTGTTAACTATAAATAATCAAAGATTGTAAAGGTCATCTTGTTAACCATAAATAATCAAAGATTGTATGGTCATCTTGTTAACTATAAATAATCAAAGATTGTATGGCCATCTTGTTAACTATAAATAATCAAAGATTGTATGGTCATCTTGTTAACTATAAATAATCAAAGATTGTAAAGGTCATCTTGTTAACTATAAATAATCAAAGATTTTATGGTTATCTTGTTAAATATAGATAATCAAAGATTGTATGGTCATCTTGTTAACTATAAATAATCAAAGATTGTATGGTCATCTTGTTAACCATAAATAATCAAAGATTGTTTTGTCATCTTGTTAGCTACGATAAATCTTCAGGAAACCACTTCTAAGATTAAAAAAAAAACAGTGTTTGCAATGAATGTATCACGGAACCGTGGACAAAATAGACTAAATCGTTGACGCCCCTGCAGGGTGTTTTCTTGTGCAGCTATATGGTCTCTCAAAACTGGAATGTGAAGTAAAATGTTAACATTTTTAAAAGTTACGGTTTTTTTTATAATTTATTTCAGGACACGGCTAACACTATGATTGTATTAATTTCATTGAAATCAGCAACACAGTAATCAGTAATCATCAAGTACCATGCCTGCTGGCGTAGGTGAACATGTCTCTCCTCAACTTTCGATTTTTGACAGTTATTTATAATTTCTATTGTTGAGTTTCTGCCAAGCCATTCTCTTAAGCTGTCTGGTATATTTTTTTCTTTGCTTTTCTCTATCGCTTCGTCCCTCAATTTTCCCAGCTGTTATAATATATTCCAGCTGTTCCCTTCTCATTACATGGCCACAAAAATGATGATTAATCAGTAATAGGAAACTCTTTATATATGGTTTCCGCAGCAGGAGATAATCTGATCATCAGAAGTTAACCCCCGTCTAGCAAGTGTTTCGACCCTGTAACGTCTTGGCCCGCTAGGGGAAGTGGAGACAACTAATAGAACATAAAAATTCTCATGGAGGGAAACTTCCGAGGCGATATGTCAGCGAATCATTTCAGGGGAAGAGGTATGTTTATAATACTCTGAACAAAAAAAAAATCACAAATAATCAACAGCAGAAAAGAACAAAGAACAATAGACAGCCCGAAGCAGGATCGAACCCGTACTCCTCGACACAGCGCTTTGCCACGAGAAACAAACACTAGAGCACACGGCCAACTAAAGCAGCTAATATATATATATATACTCTTCTCAAACGCAGGTGTGATTCATTAGCCAAACAACACTAATGTACAGTATTTCATGCGACAGTGCGGTATACAATATTTACCTGTATCTTATCCGTTCTCCACTAGGCAATGTTTCTAAGACAATGTCAGAAACAAATCTAGCTCTTAGCAAACCTGGCTTTTGGAAGTTCCAATTTCATCACGCGTCCCTCAGTTGTAACCTGCTGTTTCTCCCAGCTAACGTCATTGCATACTCAATTTTTTTTTGCTTTTTGATTCAAGCTTCGAGCGTCATAATCCAGGACTTATATTTTTGTTCACCAAAAAATGTCTGTTCGTGTCTGACGTATCAGCTCGGGTTCTTTTTCAGTTATGTTCGCTTGACTTCAAGTTCGCCGATGTGTTATCGGTTTGATGGCAGTTATAAAGAGTTTGGGCAGCCTGGTTAGGATCGTTAAAAGCACTCAATTCAGATTGTGCAAGTGAGCTCGCAAACACAGCTCGGACGTGGTCACAGCATTGAAATATGATCATGTCATTACATCTAGGTATGGGAGGAGCTATCAGATACGGGGACTGTAGAGATTATGTTTGCTAACCTTCAACGAATCGTTTGATTGGTTGGTTTGTGGGCTGATTAGTTGTTTATGTTGGTTGATTGGCTTGCTGTCACGTTCGTTGGTTGACTTGTTGGGTGATTGACTAGTTGATTTGTTGGTTGACTTGTTGGATGATTGAATAATTGGTTTGTTAGTTGTCTTGTTGGATGATTAATTAGTTAGTTTGTTGGTTGACTTGTTGGATGATTGATTAGTTGGTTTGTTGGTTGACTTTTTTTGGGTTTATTGGTTGGTTTATTTCAATAGACAGCAAAATTAATACATGCCGATGGTTTCAGTAGCTTTCTGGTTAGACGCACCGGCCATTCAACTTTCTATCACAATCACGGCCTCACAATCTCACTTGTCTGTTCTCGTTTAATTTCATCAAATCTCGCGCTCTCATTCCTATAGCGGTCAAACTGTGAACATTATTACATGTCTATGTCTAATCTGTAACACGTTTCCTAACAGCCATCTATCTATCTATCTATTGACCTTTCGAGCCGTAACCGGCCCATAGGGCGTAGACCAAGATACACCTTCTCCTATATGAATTTTTGTTCTAGCAGTTTTCTTTTAAAGATATTTTATCAAATCTCGCCATCTGTCTCTGTTCTGTGCAAGCAGTTCTATCTCATTGAGGGAGCCGATTCCTGCTGCTCTTGCCTCTCTCATCAATGTTCTTCTCAGTGTCTCCCTGGGTCTTCCTCTTTTTCTTTTACCTGTTGTTTCCCATATGAGGGCTTGCTTTGCTATTCGATTATTATCTCTTCTCATCACATGTCCAACGTATGACCATCGTCTTTTCTTTATTACTGAAGATATTAGTGGTTGATTGGCGATTTCTCTAATTTCCTCGTTTGTTTTGAATTCGTTCCATTCTATACCAAGTATTTTCCTTAGACATTTATTTTCGAATGCGTTCAACTTTGTTTCTATATCTCTTGTTGTTTTCCAGCTTTCACACGCATATGTAAGGGTTGATAGTACATTTGATTTGAATAGCCTAAGTTTTGTGTTTGTGCTAATGAGTTTTGATTTCCACAACTTTTCAAGGCTTCTGAAAGACATTGCTGCTTTAGCCAGTCTGATTCTAATTTCTTTGCTCGTATCCCCTTCTCGATCAATGTGACTTCCAAGATAGATGAAGTGATCGATCTCTTCTACTGGTTTGTTTTCCATGTATATTTTGTCACTTGTTGGAATTAAACTTTTCATGACTTTAGTCTTTTCATGATTGACCTCAAGCCCAATTTTGCTGGCTATTGATGATAGTTCATTTGTGTTTTCCTGCATCGTTTTTATCTGATTGCTGATGAGAACTATGTCATCAGCAAAGTCGAGGTCCTCCAAATGGTCTCCTTGTATCCATTCGATGCCTTTATTACCAGTGCAGCATTTCTTCATTATGAAGTCCATAACAATTCCAAATAACAAGGGCGATAAAATACATCCTTGTTTAACCCCAGTTTCTATTGGGAAACATTCGCTCAGTCCTTCCTCTGTTCGAACTGCACATGTGTAACCATCATACATGTCTTTGATAATATTTATGATTTTTGATGGTAAGCCATATTGCTTCAGAATTTTCCACAAAGAATCTCTATGAATACTATCAAATGCTTTTTTGAAGTCGATGAAGTTAAGTACAAAAGGTTTTTGCTTTTCAATGTGTTCCTCCAATATAAGTCGTAGAGTGAAAATGTGGTCAAGACAGCTTCTCCCTTTTCTAAACCCAGCCTGTTCTTCACGCATTACTGTATCTATTGAATCCTTTATTCTATTTAGGATGATTTTACAGAATAATTTTGAGGCAACTGACAAAAGTGTCACGCCTCTCCAATTGTTACAATCTCTAAGATTGCCCTTTTTTGGGATCTTAACAATGATTCCTTTTTTCCATTTATGAGGCGTCTTCTCTGTTTTCCAAATGATGTTGAACATTTTTTGGAGATGTATTAAATTATGGCTATCAATTGCCTTGAGGATCTCAGCTGTTAACTTATCCTCTCCAGCAGCCTTGTTATTGGTCATTAGCTTTAAGGTGGTTTCTATTTCACTCAAGGTGAAGTCATCTAAATTTACATCTAATTCTGCTGCTGGTGTTTCAGCTTCAAAATCTATTAAACTGTGAGGTAGTGGACGGTTAAGAATTTCTTTGAAGTGTTCCGCCCAACGGGCTTTTATGTCTGCGCTTGTTGTTAGCATTAATCCAGATTTGTCTAGAATTGGTGTTCCACTGGATGTATAGGTGTTTGTCAGCATCTTTTGTACAGTATAAAGAGTTCTGCTGTCTCCTGTAATTGCAGCTGTCTCTGCTTTCTCTGCCAAGTTGTCTATATAAGCTCTTGTATCTCTTCTTGCCGAACTTTTCACTTTGTTGTCTAATTCTTTGTATGTTGCTTTTGCCAGAACCTTTCCAAGATCTGTCTTTACATTAGTCATGGCTCTCTTCGCTTCTCTTCTTTCTTTGATGTATTTCCATGTGGTGTCTGAGATCCAAGCTCGTTTTTCCATTTTCTTCAGTCCAGCACTTGCTTCTGCTGCTGTCATTAGTATTTTGCTCTGTGAGTCCCACATTTCATTGATATCTAAGTCTATTTCACCAAGTGCTGAATAACAATTACTTAGCTCTATGTTAAACTTTTCCTTTATTGCTTCATCTTTCAGTTTATGACTATCAATTTTATGTGTAATTGACCTCTTCTGTTGGTTTCTAAATTTTAATCTTATTTTCCCAATGCACAGGTTGTGGTCACTATTAACATCAGCACCTCTGTATGCTCTTACATCTATTAATGATGATCTGAATTGTTGTTTAATACATAGGTGGTCAATTGATTTGATGTTCTATCATCAGGAGATATCCATGTTGTTTTGTGGATATTTTTATGTGGAAATAATGTCCCACCTATAACTAAATTTTCTATTAAACATAATTCTATTAATCTTTCTCCATTCTGACTTGTTGTATTACAGCCTTCTCTCCCCATCACATGTTCCACTCCTGCGTTATCTTGTCCTACTTTGGCGTTGAAGTCTCCCATTACAATTAAAAGATCGTGTTTTGGTATTTTGTTTATAAGTTGTTGCAGTTGGTTATAAAAATCATCCTTAACTTCATCATCAGCTTCGTTAGTAGGCGCATAACATTGAATAATTGAAAGTCTTCCATGTCTAACAGCCATGCTTTATTATTATTATTGTATTGAGATATGACAAAAACGGTGCTTTTTAAAATTTAAAATAAAGGAAACTACACTACACAACTGATCTCCACTGTAACAGTCTTCTGAAAGTGATTGGCTAACCTTGAATATACCACCGTAGCAACTGTTTCTACCTCATTTGTTGATAAACAAGACATAGCTAAGCTGTTCCTCTATATAAATGAGAGCGAAAAGAACTCCGTCACACCATGTGGCATTTAGGGAATATAGTGTTAGTGCCAATATTTTTGTTACAAGTAATTGGCACATGATTTTTGGGATAATGTGGTCAGTATTACGTCCGTGTCACTTTTCTTGTAAAAAAAAAAGTCCGGTTTCCATTTAAGTTTGGTTAAAACTGGAAGACGTAGATTGTTATCAAATCCTACCTGTTGTCATAGAGAGCCGCGATAGCTCAGTGGTTAGTGAACTGGACTACCTAGGACAAGAGGTAGGGTTCGACCCCAACCGACGGCTTTCGGGTCCACCCAGCCTTAAATGGATACCGGATTTTTTTTCTGGGAAAGTAAAGCGGCACGGGCGTAATACCGACCACATTACCCCAAAAATCATGTGCTGAAGGTCTGTAAAATTTATGGACACTAACACCATATTCCCTATACGCCACGTGGCGTGACGGGGGCTCTTTACATTTTTTTTTACCTGTTGTCATTAGTAGTCCGGTTCACACGTCTTCATAATCCACAGAAAAGGCAGGAAATTATGTTATGTTAAATTAGGATCATAAAGAAACAACAGACAAAATGGTTTGACAATGAAGAGTAATCAAAACACAACACAGCGAGCCCTCAATAAACATTGCGAGAACACCAGACCCAAGGGTCGACCACGAAAAAGATGGATCGATGGAATTTTATAAGCACTAGAAAACATAACAGCAGCAGAAGCGAACAGAAGAAAAAGACCGCAAATTATATCTACCCTCGATGCTAAAAGGCAAATAAGGAAGGAAAGAAGAAGAAATTAGGATCATAATCACAGCACTGCGGACACACCTATAGGTGCTCCGGTCTTGTCAAAATGTTCATCAGTACACAGCGAGTTATTGTGCCAGCTCGGTGGTTGACAAATAATCCCATTTGTTCAGAATCTCGCTCTGTTCTGGCAATACTGGTCTTTACTGCCAGTTCACACAGTCTATACATCCATGTATTTGTGCTTGTATCAGAGTTCTTTGTTCGACCCCTCTCTCGTAGATTGTTAATGACATCGTCGAATCCATTGACTGTCCAGGAGCTAATATTGTTGAATCGGTCAATTTGTCGTTGCCCTCGACACCAACATTGCCTAGGACATTGATAAAGATGATAATGTAAATCTTGGATCTCTGTGTAGATTCCAACCATTTACGGAGAATTAAGCCTGACTCTTCTTTGCACATCATGGTCACCCAGTTTCTCAGTACACACATATATATATATACACACACACACATATACACACATACACATACACCTCACACACACACACATACACATACACACACACATACACACACGAGTGCACTCGCATGTCTCCAACCAATCAAAAGCCTTCGTCACAGCCATTATTTCCATTGTCAAACAACTGGTGTCAGGGGTCAAGGCAAAGAAGTGCATATAAATACATACATATTCATACATATACATACATATAAATACATACATATACATACATATACATACATATATCTTCTTTCTCTTCTACCTTTCAGCTCCCTGTGGAGCATAGGTCTTCAACAAACACTTTCCAAGTCGTCCTGTTTTTTGTCATTCTTTTAAGATCATTCCATGTCTTCCCCATCATCTTGATCTCTGCTTCTATCTGTCTTCTCCAAGAATTTCTTGGTCTTCCTCTTTGTCTTTTCCCCTGGGATTCCAAAAAAGGGCCTGTTGTGTAATACTCTCAGTTGGCTTCCGTAGTGTGTGTCCTATCCAGCGCCATCGTTATACATACATATACATACATATAAATACATATACATACACACACATACATATACATTCATATACATACATATACATACATATACATACATATACATTCATAAACATACATATACATACATATACATACATATATATATATATATATATACATACATATACATTCATATACATTCATATACATACATATACATACATATACATTCATATACATACATATACATACATATACAATCATATACATACATATAAATACATCAAAATACGAAGCTGCAGTAAAGCTGATTGTAAAGGAGAAATGAAAAATATAGGAAAAAATAGTATGGTTAAAGCTTTACGTAATAAATGAACGACATAAATCTGAACGACGTTTTGGTTCTACAGACCTTCAGCAGGAACAAACAAACAACACATACATAGATATGTCAGTAAATAAAATTAGCCTACATAGCTAACTAATAACGGAGTCTACAAAATAAAATAATTTCGAACTGAATTTTTTGTTTGTTTTTTTTTTGTTTTGCTTTCGCCAGCTTTTACCGCTGACGAAGTCCCTAGTGACTAGGAACTGAATTCTGGAACTTAAATAAGAATTCAATTCTAGGAACTGAAATAAGAATTCAATTCTAGGAACTGAAATAAGAATTCAATTCTAGGAACTGAAATAAGAATTAAAATGGCACCCTGTGATCTGCGATACGACCAGATGTAAAATGAACGATAGTCGAGCAAGGTACCCGATGTAAGCTAATGGTGGGTCAGAGCACAGGTGGAAGGGTTCAAAAATGTAGGGGGTGGGGGGAGGGAGAGGAGGGGGTGGGGTGAGGAGCACTGTATAGGTTACCTCAACTGTAGCGCGACCGACAATGTCTACACATATCCGTGCGAGAACACACAGACTTGTACACACACACACACACACACACACACATATATATGTGTGTGTGTATACAAGTCTTTGCGTTCTCGCACGGATACGTGTTGACATTGTCGGTCAAGCTACAGTTGAGGTAACCACAGTGTATACACACACACACACATATATTTAGTGTGAATTGTTCTCGTGGTTGGGAAAAAAAAAATACCCCCACGGTCGACCCAGCCGTTGGCAGAAATGGGTACTAGGGTATTACCCTGGGAAGGTGAGGAATGTTGCCTCGCATCTGAGCTTCGATGCTTGAGGCGACACAATACAGAAATCTCCAAACATTTCTGGATAGTCGGCCGAGCACATAAGGGTGTAAACTCGCGTTTCTAAGACGCCGGTTCAAGTCTCGTACTTTACCTTTACCTTTACATATATATTTTTAAATATATATATATACACAATCTCTATATATACATATATATACACACACACCCATTTACATATGCATATATATTAGTCGTCATTACGTAAGTGCCGCTACTATCCACGCGAATAGTTCCGTCATTGGGTCAGGTATCGAACGCCCAATGACAAAGCACTTCGTCGATGACGTACCCCATAACCATATGTGTAGTCTAGCTCGTCCTCAGCACGTCAGGAATTGATGTATTTCTTGACAGCAATGAGGTCTGGTGGCCAACTGGGCTGGACGGTTCATTTTCCTGTCTGGTACGACAGCACGAACTTTCTGTATGTGCTTTTATTTTTCTAACAAGATTGAAACAAAATCACTAACATTACTCATATCATATATATACCTTATGGGAGCCGCGATAGCTTAGTGGTTAGTGAACTGGACTACAAAGGACAAGAGATCCCAACCGACGGCTTCCGGGTTCACCCAGCCTTAAATTCGTACCGGATTTTTTCTGGGAAAGTAAATCGGCACGGGCATAATACCGATCACGGTACCCCAAAAATCATGTGCTGAAGGTCTGTAAAATGTATGGTCACTAACACCATATTCCCTATACGCCACTTGGTGTGACGGGGGCTCTTTACTACTTCTATATATACCTCGTATATATATATATATATACCTTATATACCTGACTAAAACAAGATTTTGTGGTAGTGGGTTAATGATATGTAATTTATGAAACTGAATTTGGCAATTTATTATATAAGCAAAAGTATAGACGGAATTTGAATTTGGGATTTATTGAAAAAAAAGAAACAGAAAGTGCTGATTGAAATATACTTGTTACTTCGTTAACAACAAGAACTGTTGATTGAAATATATCTTGTTACTTCGTTAACAACAAGAACTGTTGATTGAAATATATCTTGTTACTTCGTTAACAACAAGAACTGTTGATTGAAATATATCTTGTTATTTCGTTAACAACAAGAACTGTTGATTGAAATATATCTTGTTACTTCGTTAACAACAAGAACTGTTGATTGAAATATATCTTGTTACTTCGTTAACAACAAGAACTGTTGATTGAAATATATCTTGTTATTTCGTTAACAACAAGAACTGTTGATTGAAATATATCTTGTTACTTCGTTAACAACAAGAACTGTTGATTGAAATATATCTTGTTACTTCGTTAACAACAAGAACTGTTGATTGAAATATATCTTGTTACTTCGTTAACAACAAGAACTGTTGATTGAAATATATCTTGTTACTTCGTTAACAACAAGAACTGTTGATTGAAATATATCTTGTTACTTCGTTAACAACAAGAACTGTTGATTGAAATATATCTTGTTACTTCGTTAACAACAAGAACTGTTGATTGAAATTAGTGTTAGTGCCTCGAAAAATGCAAAATGTACAAGTACAATTGTATTTAGCACCTTGGCAGTAACTAAAAAAGCTGAGAGAGACAGGTTTTAATGCATCATGAAAAAAATCAATAATTCTATTGAAATAGAATTTCATGTGATTCATGAGACAAAGAACTTACTGAGATTCTGCGCCTGTGTTACGGTCTTCGTGCAGCTTCGGTCTTTTCAGTGAAGCAAGCGCAGTAGATAACATTCATTGTTGACATGCGTTGTGCGTACCATGTCAATGTGGAATATGTGGCCTTGCGATGGGCAGATCGCCTATACCCGACGCTAGTAGTATACAATGTTGTATTTGACTAGTATTGTGGCGCTAAATTAACAAAGATATATAGGGCGGCGCGCGACGCGCCTTTCGCGCGAAATGTACACGAGAATCAAGGGGAGTTAATCGGTCGTGCGGTCGGCGTGACCCCTCGTGCGGCGGGCGCCGGATCGCACGGGTGCCTGGTGACCTCGGGGCGGATCGCGTGTCAGCAGGTGACCCCTTCAGATTAGCTCGAGTGGTTCGGACAGCGTGCTATCGGATCGGGGATTATCTCGGTTTGGTGGGACGCTATCGCGCCAGGCAGACGTTAGAAAATATTTATAGCTATGTAGTTGGGTGTCTGCTTAACGTTGTACCATAAATGAAGCATAAGGGTGAAACAGTTAGAGATTACTGGTTAGTCTAAGCTGGTAGTGTAAATATGTTCCTCGGTGTTAGTGGTTCGCTATCTCTCTCTCTCTCTCTCCCTCTCCATCGCTGTCGCTCTCGATCATTCTCTCTCCCTCTCCATCTCTCTCTCTCTCTCTCTCTCTCTCTCTCTCTCTCTCTCTCTCTCTCTCTCTCTCTCTCTACTATTCCAGCCTAGATTTCCCTCCATTGAAACACTTACTCATTCTCTCCATTTATCCCTATCATCGCGCCTTCCTTCTCTCTCTCTCTCTCTCTCTCACACTCTCTCTCTTTCCCCTATCCTCTCTTAGACTTCTAACCTATCAGTGCACCCTTCGCCTCTCCCTTTAGCTCCCCCGCCCTCCCTCATATTTTTAGCGTCCCTCCTATTGTAACACTTGATTATTCTCACCATTTATACCTAGCATCTCGCCTTCTTTCTCATAGGCTTCTCTCTCTCTCTCTCTCGCTCTCTCTCTTCTAACCCCTACTAGACTTCTCTCCTACCATTCCACCTTTCTTCCTCTCTCTCTCTCTCTCTCTCTCTCTCTCTTTTTACCTCGCATAGCGTTCCGCCTTCATTCGTATTTTTACCTTACCGCCAGTGTAACACATTAATAACATTGAATATCAATTACAAAAAGACTTGAAATATCTACTTTTTAAAGAACCAATAAGATAAACATATGAAAAACGAAGGAATAATACACTCGACAAGGCTTAACAGACGTACTTTATACACATCACCATTAATACAACTGAAATTCCTTTAATGATAACCTATCACATCGTTATGAGCTAAGAGAAAAACAGAAAAAAAATTCATCTTACACCGTAAAATATTCCACTACAACACAGACCGCTAGACTGAACAGTACTATGAAAATAAACGCCCGTGAATCAAGCGCGCTTATAACACGAAGTTGTCGTTGGCAATTCAAAAGTTGTCTTCGTCAATTTAAAAGTCGTCATCTGTACGGCAGAAAACAAGGCGGGAATGTCAGAAACCAAAGAGGGAAGGTCAGAAACCAAAGAGGGAAGGTCAGAAACCTAGGAGGCAAGGTCAGAAACCAAAGAGGGAAGGTCAGAAACCAAAGAGGGAAGGTCAGAAAACAAGGAGGGAAGGTCAGAAACCTAGGAGGCAAGGTCAGAAACCTAGGAGGCAAGGTCAGAAACCAAAGAGGGAATGTCAGAAACCAAAGAGGGAAGGTCAGAAACCTAGGAGGCAAGGTCAGAAACCAAAGAGGGAAGGTCAGAAAACAAGGAGGGAAGGTCAGAAACCTAGGAGGCAAGGTCAGAAACCTAGGAGGCAAGGGCAGAAACCAAAGAGGCAAGGTCAGAAACCTAGGAGGCAAGGATAGAAAACTAGGAAGCAAAGGCTGAAAACAAGGAGGGAAGGTCAGAAATCTAGGAAGCTGTGTTAGAAAACAAGGAGGGAAGGTCAGAAACCAAAGAGGGAAGGTCAGAAACCTAGGAGGCAAGGTCAGAAACCTACAAGGCAAGGTCAGAAACCTAGGAGGCAAGGGCAGAAACCAAAAAGGCAGGGGCAGAAACCTAGGAGGCAAGGTCAGAAACCTAGGAGGCAAGGGCAGAAACCAAGGAGGCAAGGACAGAAACCTAGGAGGCAAGGGTAGAAACCTAAGAGGCAAGGGCAGAAACCTAAGAGGCAAAGACAGAAACCTAGGAGGCAAGGTCAGAAACCTAGGAGGCAAGGGCAGAAACCTAGGAGGCAAGGACAGAAACCTACGAGGCAAGGACAGAAACCTAGGAGGCAATGGCAGAAACCTAAGAGGCAAGGACAGAAAACTAGGAAGCAAAGCTGAAAAAACACTCGTACTGACTAAGGCTTCCAAGATGTATTTGATTGTCTCCCTATTTTTGTCTGCATAACCTAATATATCACTTTCATTTAATCAATAAGTCTTGGTCTCTTTGAGGGGTCTTGAGTCGAACTCTTTACTGCCCGCTTGCGTGAGGTTGTCGATACTTGTGGACGTGTTGGTGATACAGGAACTACTGATACAAGAGGGAAGGGTGTTTTGAGCTAGGATTTTAACATTTTGCATGGTGCTTTTAGCACAATACATCTGCGTAGTATGCACGGCTCAAAAAAACCTCTCCCTACTACTAGTTTTTTGTTGTTTTTTTGATGGAGTTTGATATGTAGGGTGTCAAATATTATGCTTGGGGTATGCCTTGAGGTTATATTTCAATTTTTTATCGATTTCAGGGGCGTAACCCTCAAAAATGGTAAGGGGGGGTTACAATTTCAAAAGTGATTTTTAAGTTAATTTTTGGTGTGGGGATGTCTAAAATAAAGTTTTAGGTAAGCCTACGTGCTAAATTTAAGATTTTTATCGATTTCAGGGGCGTAACCCTCAAAAATGGTAAGGGGGTTACAATTTCAAAAGTGATTTTTAAGTTAATTTTTGGTGTGGGGATGTCTAAAATAAAGTTTTAGGTAAGCCTACGTGCTAAAATTACGATTTTTATCGATTCCATGGGCGTAACCCTCAAAAATGGTAAGGGGGGTAACAATTTCAAAAGTGATTTTTAAGTTAATTTTTGGTGTGGGGATGTCTAAAATAAAGTTTGGGGTATGCCTAGAGTGAAAATTTACGCTTTTCGTCGAATTCAGGGGCGTAGTCACCAAAAAAGGTCAGGAGGTAAACTCATAAAATTGCCATCATACGTCAAAATCTATTTTAGAAACTCCACGGGCATTGCGTCAGCGGTCAAAAACTATTTTTAGTAACACATCCCGTATTGCCTCAGAGGTCAGTTCTATTTTTAGTAACACTTCCGGTGTTTCAAGTGTATATATCTGGATTTACTAATCAGAGAAGAGGATTACTGTTATCGTGATAACTGACCTCATTTTCAACTTGAAGTGCTGTCGAGTCTGATGCATGGGTTACTTTAAATCGATTCGGCCCCTGATACAATCCACCTAGCGGGTTAATGGTGGGGGAAATAATACAAGTGGCGGGTTACTTGAACGCGTTTTGACCCCTGATGCAATACCAGGAGTTCCATGACAGTTATAAATAGTTGGATACAACGAGCAGGAAGTTATATTCAAGGTCCAAAATGTTAGACCAAATCACTAAGATTTTACCGCCAGAACACACAAATTTAGGCTCATATTCAAAAAGTCGACCTTAAAACTATACAAATCTACTCCCATACCCATAAAAGTTAGACACATCAAACAGATAATTACTTCCAAACTCCAAAAAGTTAGACCAAATCACGCCTCGATCATTCTCTAACATTGCGGAACTTGTGTCCCTCATATGCTATTTCAAAAGTTGTCTTTGTCAATTCAAAAGCTGTCTTTGTCAATTCAAAAGTTGTCGTTGGCAATTCAAAAGTTGTCTTCGTCAATTTAAAAGTCGTCATCTGTACGGCAGAAAACAAGGCGGGAATGTCAGAAACCAAAGAGGGAAGGTCAGAAACCAAAGAGGGAAGGTCAGAAACCTAGGAGGCAAGGTCAGAAACCAAAGAGGGAAGGTCAGAAACCTAGGAGGCAAGGTCAGAAACCTAGGAGGCAAGGTCAGAAACCAAAGAGGGAATGTCAGAAACCAAAGAGGGAAGGTCAGAAACCTAGGAGGCAAGGTCAGAAACCAAAGAGGGAAGGTCAGAAAACAAGGAGGGAAGGTCAGAAACCAAGGAGGGAAGGTCAGAAACCAAGGAGGGAAGGTCAGAAACCTAGGAGGGAAGGTCAGAAACCAAGGAGGGAAGGGCAGAAACCAAAGAGGGAAGGTCAGAAAACAAGGAGGGAAGGTCAGAAACCAAGGAGGGAAGGTCAGAAACCAAGGAGGGAAGGTCAGAAAACAAGGCGGGAATGTCAGAAACCAAGGAGGGAAGGTCAGAAACCAAGGAGGGAAGGGCAGAAACCAAAGAGGGAAGGTCAGAAAACAAGGAGGGAAGGTCAGAAACCTAGGAGGCAAGGTCAGAGACCAAAGAGGGAAGGTCAGAAAACAAGGAGGGAAGGTCAGAAACCTAGGAGGCAAGGACAGAAAACTAGGAAGCAAAGGCTGAAAACAAGGAGGGAAGGTCAGAAATCTAGGAAGCTGTGTTAGAAAACAAGGAGGGAAGGTCAGAAACCAAAGAGGGAAGGTCAGAAACCTAGGAGGCAAGGTCAGAAACCTACAAGGCAAGGTCAGAAACCTAGGAGGCAAGGGCAGAAACCAAAAAGGCAGGGGCAGAAACCTAGGAGGCAAGGTCAGAAACCTAGGAGGCAAGGGCAGAAACCAAGGAGGCAAGGACAGAAACCTAGGAGGCAAGGGCAGAAACCTAGGAGGCAAGGGCAGAAACCTAAGAGGCAAGGGCAGAAACCTAAGAGGCAAAGACAGAAACCTAGGAGGCAAGGTCAGAAACCTAGGAGGCAAGGGCAGAAACCTAGGAGGCAAGGACAGAAACCTACGAGGCAAGGACAGAAACCTAGGAGGCAATGGCAGAAACCTAAGAGGCAAGGACAGAAAACTAGGAAGCAAAGGCTGAAAAAAACACTCGTACTGACTAAGGCTTCCAAGATGTATTTGATTGTCTCCCTATTTTTGTCTGCATAACCTAATATATCACTTTCATTTAATCAATAAGTCTTGGTCTCTTTGAGGGGTCTTGAGTCGAACTCTTTACTGCCCGCTTTCGTGAGGTTGTCGATACTTGTGGACGTGTTGGTGATACAGGAACTACTGATACAAGAGATACCGAATGCTCTGTCTTTATATGTCTGGCAAGGCTGTCTACTCTTGTATATACGCGTTCACAAACATCACATTTGTATTCCTGACGACATGTCAGTGACAAAATATACATGGAAAACAAACCAGTAGAAGAGATCGATCACTTCATCTATCTTGGAAGTCACATTGATCGAGAAGGGGATACGAGCAAAGAAATTAGAATCAGACTGGCTAAAGCAGCAATGTCTTTCAGAAGCCTTGAAAAGTTGTGGAAATCAAAACTCATTAGCACAAACACAAAACTTAGGCTATTCAAATCAAATGTACTATCAACCCTTACGTATGCGTGTGAAAGCTGGAAAACAACAAGAGATATAGAAACAAAGTTGAACGCATTCGAAAATAAATGTCTAAGGAAAATACTTGGTATAGAATGGAACGAATTCAAAACAAACGAGGAAATTAGAGAAATCGCCAATCAACCACTAATATCTTCAGTAATAAAGAAAAGACGATGGTCATACGTTGGACATGTGATGAGAAGAGATAATAATCGAATAGCAAAGCAAGCCCTCATATGGGAAACAACAGGTAAAAGAAAAAGAGGAAGACCCAGGGAGACACTGAGAAGAACATTGATGAGAGAGGCAAGAGCAGCAGGAATCGGCTCCCTCAATGAGATAGAACTGCTTGCACAGAACAGAGACAGATGGCGAGATTTGATAAAATATCTTTAAAAGAAAACTGCTAGAACAAAAATTCATATAGGAGAAGGTGTATCTTGGTCTACGCCCTATGGGCCGGTTACGGCTCGAAAGGTCAATAGATAGATAGATAGATGTACACTAGCAACGTGTCGTTTTACGATCCGGCTCCGGGTGAAAGTTTTGGAGCAGAGATGACAAGTGTTAGACATCTGTAGAAAAGAAATTGAAACATTTCAACTTAAGAACAGTAAACATTACAAGAAAAGAAAACAAGAAAAGTAAAGAATGAGAACTATCGAAATTAGGTTACAAAAGTAACACGTGGATACTAAAAAGCAACTTATCGAAAATAAGTTACTAAAGTAACATACTATAATATTAAAGAAATAAGATCACACTTACTTTTTATGTGTCTTAAGGCGCGAGACACAACCGCCCGCAACAACTGTAATCGTATATCTGATTACAAGCTTCTCAGATATATACACTTGAAACACCGGAAGTGTTACTAAAAATAGAACTGACCTCTGAGGCAAAACGGGATGTGTTACTAAAAATAGTTTTTGACCGCTGACGCAATGCCCGTGGAGTTTCTAAAAATAGATTTTGACGTATGATGGCAATTTTATGAGTTTACCTCCTGACCTTTTTTGGTGACTACGCCCCTGAATTCGACGAAAAGCGTAAATTTTCACTCTAGGCATACCCCAAACTTTATTTTAGACATCCCCACACCAAAAATTAACTTTAAAATCACTTTTGCAATTGTCACCCCCCTTACCATTTTTGAGGGTTACGCCCATGGAATCGATAAAAATCGTAATTTTAGCACGTAGGCTTACCTAAAACTTTATTTTAGACATCAGCACACCAAAAATTAACTTAAAAATCACTTTTGAAATTGTAACCCATTACCATTTTTGAGGGTTACGCCCCTGAAATCGATAAAAATATTAAATTTAGCACGTAGGCTTACCTAAAACTTTTTTTTAGACATCCCCACACCAAAAATTAACTTAAAAATCACTTTTGAAATTGTAACCCCCCCTTACCATTTTTGAGGGTTACGCCCCTGAAATCGATAAAAAATTGAAATATAACCTCAAGGCATACCCCAAGCATAATATTTGACACCCCTACATATCAAACTCCATCAAAAAAACAACAAAAAACTAGTAGTCGGGAGAGGTTTTTTTGAGCCGTGCATACTACGCAGATGTATTGTGCTAAAAGCACCATGCAAAATGTTAAAATCCTAGCTCAAAACACCCTTCCCTCTTGTATCAGTAGTTCCTGTATCACCAACACGTCCACAAGTATCGACAACCTCACGCAAGCGGGCAGTAAAGAGTTCGACTCAAGACCCCTCAAAGAGACCAAGACTTATTGATTAAATGAAAGTGATATATTAGGTTATGCAGACAAAAATAGGGAGACAATCAAATACATCTTGGAAGCCTTAGTCAGTACGAGTGTTTTTTCAGCCTTTGCTTCCTAGTTTTCTGTCCTTGCCTCTTAGGTTTCTGCCATTGCCTCCTAGGTTTCTGTCCTTGCCTCGTAGGTTTCTGTCCTTGCCTCCTAGGTTTCTGCCCTTGCCTCCTAGGTTTCTGACCTTGCCTCCTAGGTTTCTGTCTTTGCCTCTTAGGTTTCTGCCCTTGCCTCTTAGGTTTCTACCCATGCCTCCTAGGTTTCTGCCCTTGCCTCTTAGGTTTCTGCCCTTGCCTCTTAGGTTTCTACCCTTGCCTCCTAGGTTTCTGCCCTTGCCTCCTAGGTTTCTGCCCTTGCCTCCTAGGTTTCTGACCTTGCCTCCTAGGTTTCTGTCCTTGCCTCCTTGGTTCTGTCCTTGCCTCCTAGGTTTCTGTCCTTGCCTCGTAGGTTTCTGTCCTTGCCTCCTAGGTTTCTGTCCTTGCCTCCTAGGTTTCTACCCTTGCCTCCTAGGTTTCTGCCCTTGCCTCCTAGGTTTCTGTCCTTGCCTCGTAGGTTTCTGTCCTTGCCTCCTAGGTTTCTGTCCTTGCCTCCTTGGTTTCTGCCCTTGCCTCCTAGGTTTCTGACCTTGCCTCCTAGGTTTCTGCCCCTGCCTTTTGGTTTCTGCCCTTGCCTCCTAGGTTTCTGACCTTGCCTTGTAGGTTTCTGACCTTGCCTCCTAGGTTTCTGACCTTCCCTCTTTGGTTTCTGACCTTCCCTCCTTGTTTTCTAACACAGCTTCCTAGATTTCTGACCTTCCCTCCTTGTTTTCAGCCTTTGCTTCCTAGTTTTCTGTCCTTGCCTCCTAGGTTTCTGACCTTGCCTCTTTGGTTTCTGCCCTTGCCTCCTAGGTTTCTGACCTTGCCTCCTAGGTTTCTGACCTTCCCTCCTTGTTTTCTGACATTCCCTCTTTGGTTTCTGACCTTGCCTCCTAGGTTTCTGACCTTGCCTCCTAGGTTTCTGACCTTCCCTCCTTGTTTTCTGACCTTCCCTCTTTGGTTTCTGAGCTTCCCTCTTTGGTTTCTGACCTTGCCTCCTAGGTTTCTGACCTTCCCTCTTTGGTTTCTGACCTTCCCTCTTTGGTTTCTGACATTCCCGCCTTGCTTTCTGCCGTACAGATGACGACTTTTAAATTGACGAAGACAACTTTTGAATTGCCAACGACAACTTTTGAATTGACAAAGACAGCTTTTGAATTGACAAAGACAACTTTTGAAATAGCATATGAGGGACACAAGTTCCGCAATGTTAGAGAACGATCGAGGCGTGATTTGGTCTAACTTTTGGAGTTTGGAAGTAATTATCTGTTTGATGTGTCTAACTTTTATGGGTATGGGAGTAGATTTGTATAGTTTTAAGGTCGACTTTTTGAATATGAGCCTAAATTTGTGTGTTCTGGCGGTAAAATCTTAGTGATTTGGTCTAACAATTTGGACCTTGAATATAACTTCCTGCTCGTTGTATCCAACTATTTATAACTGTCATGGACTCCTGGTATTGCATCAGGGGTCAAAACGCGTTCAAATAACTCGCCACTTGTATTATTTCCCCCACCATTGACCCGCTAGGTGGATTGTATCAGGGCCGAATCGATTTAAAGTAACCCATGCATCAGACTCGACAGCACTTCAAGTTGAAAATGAGGTCAGTTATCACGATAACAGTAATCCTCTTCTCTGATTAGTTAATCCAGAGGTCAGTCATTTCGTTGATGGGTGTCCGATAGAAATCTTCTTCTCTGATTGGTTAACCTAGATGTTAGTCGAGGGTGGAATAGTGTCGTCCAAATTTTATTTACCAGATTATATTTAAACTAGTCGGATGTGAGACTTCGTGTTATAAGCGCGCTTGATTCACGGGCGTTTATTTTCATAGTACTGTTCAGTCTAGCGGTCTGTGTTGTAGTGGAATATTTTACGGTGTAAGATGAATTTTTTTTCTGTTTTTCTCTTAGCTCATAACGATGTGATAGGTTATCATTAAAGGAATTTCAGTTGTATTAATGGTGATGTGTATAAAGTACGTCTGTTAAGCCTTGTCGAGTGTATTATTCCTTCGTTTTTCATATGTTTATCTTATTGGTTCTTTAAAAAGTAGATATTTCAAGTCTTTTTGTAATTGATATTCAATGTTATTAATGTGTTACACTGGCGGTAAGGTAAAAATACGAATGAAGGCGGAACGCTATGCGAGGTAAAAAGAGAGAGAGAGAGAGAGAGAGAGAGAGAGGAAGAAAGGTGGAATGGTAGGAGAGAAGTCTAGTAGGGGTTAGAAGAGAGAGAGCGAGAGAGAGAGAGAGAGAGAGAGAGAAGCCTATGAGAAAGAAGGCGAGATGCTAGGTATAAATGGTGAGAATAATCAAGTGTTACAATAGGAGGGACGCTAAAAATATGAGGGAGGGCGGGGGAGCTAAAGGGAGAGGCGAAGGGTGGACTGATAGGTTAGAAGTCTAAGAGAGGATAGGGGAGAAAGAGAGAGAGAGAGAGAGAGAGAGAGAAGGAAGGCGCGATGATAGGGATAAATGGAGAGAATGAGTAAGTGTTTCAATGGAGGGAAATCTAGGCTGGAATAGTAGAGAGAGAGAGAGAGAGAGATGGAGAGGGAGAGAGAACGAGAGAGAATGATCGAGAGCGACAGCGATGGAGAGGGAGAGAGAGAGAGAGAGATAGCGAACCACTAACACCGAGGAACATATTTACACTACCAGCTTAGACTAACCAGTAATCTCTAACTGTTTCACCCTTATGCTTCATTTATGGTACAACGTTAAGCAGACACCCAACTACATAGCTATAAATATTTTCTAACGTCTGCCTGGCGCGATAGCGTCCCACCAAACCGAGATAATCCCCGATCCGATAGCACGCTGTCCGAACCACTCGAGCTAATCTGAAGGGGTCACCTGCTGACACGCGATCCGCCCCGAGGTCACCAGGCACCCGCGCGATCCGGCGCCCGCCGCACGAGGGGTCACGCCGCACGAGGGGTCACGCCGACCGCACGTCCGATTAACTCCCCTTGATTCTCGTGTACATTTCGCGCGAAAGGCGCGTCGCGCGCCGCCCTATATATCTTTGTTAATTTAGCGCCACAATACTAGTCAAATACAACATTGTATACTACTGACGCTCTAAAATAACAAGTTTTGGTGAGATGAAGATTCCGATGATGTTCGTGATTAATCTGCACCTTCGGTGCGACTGTTGGATCTTTGAATCAAGAGAGATCTTGTCTAAATCGAAGAGAGCTACAGCAGGAGCATGGAAGAAGAAATACTTGTATTTCTCAGGCGTTTAACACTGTGGGATTCGTTGAGGAGGTCAACTTATGGACAGTCGCTGGACTTATGTTCGATGAGAATAGTCCAGCGACTGACCTAAACTTAAACTTACTGAGATTGAATTGCGTTCTTTATTAAAATATAAAGAAGTACTCCTTGATATATCGACTGGTACTTTTGTGGGATTGCAAGGGATATTTGTTGTGACAGCATAAGGGTTACTGACTGGTAGCAACGGTATTTAGTACAAATAATATATGCAAACAATTTGTAGACTAAGAACAGACAGTAAGAAGTTGCAGTATACTTTCAACGGTGAGAATATGAACATCTGATTAATTTGAAGCAGCAAATGCAAAATAAATGCTGCAACCATGCTCAACAGAAAATGTTCGTTTGGTAAATAAAAAATATCATACCTGGATAAATCGTGTGGAGGTGTCACAAGCCTTGCGCTGACCAAAGCTTTCTTTCATCTCAGTAAGACCGTTCTCTAAATATGGACGCACCAGCAGCAGAAGAAAACGATGAAGAAAAAACAATATTGTCGGTACTGCAAAAGGTAGCATGCTCACTTTGTTTCTTTAACGTCCAGAGTTTCTGTCACAGCTCAACCAGAACAATGGGACCGACTTTATATAATTCCTCTGTCTCTACAACCGGACTGAACAATGACAGTGCCCATGAGCTGATCAAAGCACACTTTGAACTTGATAGTTTGTGAACTTGATAGTGTGTGAACTTGATGGTTTATGAACTTGCTAGTTTGATGTCAAACGGTGTACCTAGTAGATGAAGCTACGGACTAAACGATGAATATCCGTTTCATTAGAGAGTTCTGAAGGGAAACAAATTATAACTCTTCGTGCCTTGTGACAACAGATAAAATGGTATGACCACATGACACGGCAGAACGATTAAAACACAACACAACGAGCCCTCAATAAATGTTGCGAGAACACCAGACCCAAGGGTCAATCACGAAAAAGATGGATCGACGGAATATTAGAAGCACTAGGAAACAACAGCATGAGATGCAAACAGAAGAGCAAAAGATCGCAAATTATATCATCCCTCGACGCTAAAAGGCAAATGAGGAAAG
The DNA here is from genome assembly GCA_032433765.1 of Megaustenia siamemsis. Lineage (NCBI taxonomy): Eukaryota > Metazoa > Mollusca > Gastropoda > Stylommatophora > Ariophantidae > Megaustenia > Megaustenia siamemsis. Next base: position 77,385,584 of record JAVIAB010000156.1, on the reverse strand, counting down.
AAAGAAGAGGAAGAAGAAGTGCCTTGTGGATCCAAACTGGGTGCTACTATTGAACGGAAGTATCATAGTAACCTCAACGCTACAATCAAAACGTCAAATCATATGTTATAACCGATGGTCTACAGCATTAACAGTACACGTGTTGCAGTGTCTGTGAACAGTTTCCATTTTTTATGTTGACAACATCTTTCTAACTTGTCATCAACTTCGTCCTTCAGTTTCTTACACCTTTGAGAGAACTGAGTCACTATGTTTTACCTTTCAATGCTTTGGACCTAAACGTGTGTTCCTTTTGTTTGCTCAGAAAGATCGCAAATGCTCGATGACAATGGTTAGATTCTGTCGGGAGGTCTACTCTAACAAGTGCCTGCTTCATTTTCGTACCAAGGTGCTAGGGTGTGATAGTCATGAACATGCTGATACACATGCCAGTTTGACTGATGTTGAGTGCGGAAGGGAAATGGACCGTTATGACATTCTGAACGCCCTCAGGGACGCTGGCCGAAGAAAAAAAACGGCTTTAAAAAATGACCGTGATGTCTGATAAGAGAGCTACGCAGAAATCTAATGAAGACTTGCCAACCAACACAACATCGATGTCGTTAGTCACTGCACGTTGAGGGATATACTTCTGAAGAGATCTGAGCACTTATGGACTTGAACGCCGCACAGTGATGATGACTTGTCGACTAAATTAAACTATGTCTTTCTCTAGAACTGCTTTCATAGTTTTTGTATATGATCTTAGCGCTATGTAACTATCATTTTTTCTTTATTTTCTTAAATTAATTTTTCGATCTTTCAGCAACTATCCATTTATATCTTCTATTACTTTTCTCAAATTGTATTATTTGATCATTAATTTTTTTTCTCCACTGAAGGACAAGTGAAAAGATCAACATGTAATGTCGTAGATGAATCAAAAAACCCTAGGCCACAGAGGATGATAGAAATAAAAACAAATGTCCACTACCTGAGCTAAAGTGTAATATTCCTAACTCATCTAAGTAACATTGAGTTATAGCTTGAAGGAATAGTGGTGCAATAACCGTCTAAGCGTGTCGTTAAACAGTTCTGCTCCTTGTGTCAATATCGGGAGCGTAGTGATCATAAAGGACAGGGAAATACAAGTTTAGCAAAAATGTGATTGTTAAAGGTGAACTATTATTGTAAATAAATACACACGAGACATAAATATGACATCTTTATCGGTAATGAAGAACAAATCTGAAATAAAAAGAAATCACATTCAGTGTTTACTTGTATGAAACAATCGGTTGAACTATATTTCATGCAGACCATTGATGTAGGTCAGCCTCTTTCAGGTGATGGTTACGATCTGGCACAGATCGCATTTGTTCTTTTAGATAGCCTTCTCTTGCTCATAGAATACACTTTCATATTTCATGAGTCACTGTTTTCGCTTAAATTAAGAATAAGTTGTCATCAATTAGTGAAAAATCAATAATACTCATTGACCAAGCCACAGAATGATTGAACAAGCTAACAAACAGACGAATCTCAAGTTATATAACTATTATATAATATACTAATATTAACATACAGGTAGAATAGCTATATAGATATCAACACAGGTATTACAAAATCTACCTATCTTTCGTTCGCCTGAAGTATTGATCAAAATCTTTCTTGTTTTAAAGTTTCTTGTATAAAATTTACTGTCTTTTGTTTTAAGTTCTTGCAGTGACCCGCGTAGTTTTTGCTTGTAGTGATGTATTTATGGGACAATGGGTTTCTTTATTGTATTTATATTCAGTACAATCTTGAAGTATGTGTTCAGCAGTCTGGGGCGCCTGTCCACGTGCACATGCTGCTGGGGTGCTGATCCTGAATGCTGTATACGTGTGACTATGGAGTTGATTGTGTCCTGTTCTGAGGCTTATAATGATAACTTGTTCCCATCTTCATATTATGATAAGCGTCTTGATTTGAGGCTTGGGTCTTCCGATTGATTTAATTATCTGTATCTTTGATGTAGACCCAAACGGCATCATTTTGTTTCTTTCCTTTTTGTAAAGCTGTCACCATACTTGACAGGTGTGTACGCTATACCTCACCACTTGGCTCCTATGTTCTGACGTTATGTATCTGATCCATCTGTTTGTTATCTGCCTCGCCTTCCTTCCGTTCAGAAAAGAACCATCGTCCAGTGAGAAATGATGTGCAGATTAAAGTATTAAAATATCAACATATAAGTTGAGAACTTGTTCATTACTTCATTGGAATCATACGTGGGGAGGCGAATTAAATTTACTGCTCAAGATTTATCAGGAAGAGACGATTAGACGTTTACTTACAATCAGTGAAAATGAAATGTTCCATAAGATAACTCATTTGGGTAAAAGAGAATGGAGAAAGACTGGAAGAGACCCTACGTAAAACTATTAATAGATTGGGCTCAGTCAGGGATTTAAAAAATAAGCATTACCTTCAAGAATTAGCAATACAAGGTACCAGATAAAGAGCCGTGCTTTCTGCCTGTCAAATGTGTCTGAAGTTGCATCAGTCTTTCATTTACAAATTGTCTTTCAGTCGTGTCCTTACCGTGACCTTGCTGTCGTGTCCTTACCGTGATCTTGCTGTCGTGTCCTTACCGTGACCTTGCTGTCGTGTCCTTACCGTGATCTTCTTACCGTGTTCTTACCTTGACCCTGTTGTGTCCTTACCTTGACCCTGCTGCCCTGTCCTTGCCTTGACCCTGCTGCCTTGTCCTTACCTTCACCCTGCTGCTATGTCCTTACATTGACCCTGCTGCCCTGTCCTTGCCTTGACCCTGCTGCCTTGTCCTTACCTTCACCCTGCTACTATGTTCTTACCTTGACCCTTTAGCGGTGTCCAACCTAGATGTGGAAGCAGTTCAAGCGTCATGATGTCTTCCAAAGTTGTGCCAGGGAGAGCCGTACTACTGGCACGTTCAGCCAAGCTAGATAGATTCTCTGGGAATGAAAGCTAGAAAATGGCATCCTGCTTCCTGCATCAGTTTGGCAGGCAACTTTGTTTAAAGGATAAAGGTAAACTGTATGGTGTTGTATATACTGCGATAGGAGAGTGAAGTATCGCATTTCATCAATGTACCCTCGACAACATTTGGAAGTGAGAGAGCCAGTGCTCTTCCTTGTTGCTATTCTTCTTCTTCTTCTTCTACCTTTTTAGCTCCCAGTGGAGCATAGGTCTTCAACAAACACTTTCCATGTCGTTCTGTCTTTTGCCATTCTTTTAAGATCATTCCATGTCTTCCCCATCATCTTCATCTCTGCTTCTATCTGTCTTCTCCAAGAATTCCTTGGTCTTCCTCTTTGTCTTTTCCCCTGGGGATTCCAAAAAGGGCCTGTTATGTAATACTCTCAGTTGGCTTCCGTAGTGTGTGTCCTATCCAGCGCCATCGTCTTCGCTGTATCTCTTTATCCACTGGTGTTTGACTGGTACATTTCCATAATTCTATGTTAGTGATTTTGTCCTGCCATTTCCATCCTTTTATTCTGCGTAAGTATCCATTAATGAAAGTCTGTATCTTCGCGATTGTCAATTTTGTTGTTCTCCATGTTTCACAGCCATATAATAGGACTTGTTGCTATTACCATCCTCAAATTAGTGAATCATGCACCAATTCCTTTTTTTTCAGCTCGTTCGACTGTATAACGTTATCATCATGTGATTGAATTCATCATCATTTTACCGCTAAGTCTGAGCGCGAACCAGTACGCTATTAACGTAAATAGAGTGACAAATAAATCAAAATACCCAAACAGCAAAACAAAAATAGAACTGTTCGATATAAGGCAGGGACAGCACGCCCTGTAATGTCTTGTACGGCAATCACACAATTTAACCAGGTTTGCTTGATCTCAAACGCTTCTTTGCAAGGTCTAGCGATCCAGTAACCGCCCAAGCGTGTCGTTAAACAGTTCTGTTTCCTGTGTCGTATCGGGGTCGCTGTGACCATAAGTGAAAGGGAAATAAAAGTTAAGCAAACTTCTCCTTCTTCTTCTTTCCTTCCTCACCTGCCTTTTAGCGTCGAGGAGAGATATAATTTGCGGTCTTTTGCTCTTCTGTTCGCCTCTGCTGCTGTTATGTTTCCTAGTGCTTCTGATATGCCATCGATCCATCTTTTTCGTGGTATACCCTTGGGTCTGGTGTTCTCACAACGTTTGTTGAAGGCTCGTTGTGTTCTTTTTTATCTTTCTACCTTGTCACGTGGCCAAACCATTTTATTTGTTGTTTCCTTATATATTCTATGGCGGGGGCTTTTCCTAGCTTTTTTTCTCAGTTCTTCATTTCTGGTCTTATCTCTCAGACTGTTTCCTGTCATTCGTCTAACACATTTCATCTCTGTAGAGGTTATTTTTCTTATTGTTCTTGCATCTAGGGTCCAGGTCTGGCATTGGTAGCACAATGTTGGGATGAAGATTGTATTGTATAGTGCTCGTTTTGCCTCCAGAGTTAGTTTCGAGCTTCTCACCAACTCTGTTACATTCACCAATGAGAGTTTCACAATCGAGATAGTCTTCCATATATGTCCCGTAAAATTGTTTATACTTTGTCAGCGTCGTCAGAGGACCTATATAGAAAATCGGCGGACGCTTGAGTAACCGCCTATATCATCACCTTCTTGATGTTTCTCAGAATACTGACACTGGTGGCTTCCCAATTCACTTCCTGAGACCTCCAGGGCTCATACGGAATAAGAATCCGCACCACTCTCGTGATCGCAGTAGTTTGGCCCTTGAGATCGCCCTATAGCCCTGGTGGACGTTAATTATTCATATGCCCATCTTTATAGACGTTAATTATTACTATACTCACCTTGAACTTAATTATTCCAATACTCACCTTGAACTTAATTATTCATATACTCACCTTGAACTTAATTATTCCTATACTCACATTGAACTTAATTATTCTCTTAATCGTCATAAACTTAATTATTCCTATGCTCACCTTGAACTTTATTATTCATATACTCACCTTGAGCGTAATCATTCCTATGCTCACCTTGAACTTAATTATTCATATACTCACTTTGAGTTTAATCATTCCTATGCTCATCTTGAACTTAATTATTCCTATACTCACCTTGAACTTAATTATTCCTATACTCACCTTGAACTTAATTATTCCTATACTCACATTGAACTTAATTATTCTCTTAATCGCCATAAACTTAATTATTCCTATGCTCACCTTGAACTTTATTATTCATATACTCACCTTGAGCGTAATCATTCCTATGCTCACCTTGAACTTAATTATTCATATACTCACTTTGAGTTTAATCATTCCTATGCTCACCTTGAACTTTATTATTCATATATTCGCTTTGAACTGAATTATTCTTATGCTCACCTTGAACTTAATTATTCATAAACTCACCTTGAGCTTAATCATTCCTATGCTCACCTTGAACTTTATTATTCATATATTCGCCTTGAACTGAATTATTCCAACATTTACTTTGATTCATTTATCTAAGTGTATTATTTAATACAACGTTTTTAAATGCTTACACGAAATTATATTTATATTTATTTTAACATTTCATCTTCATCCTTATTTTCCTAGCGATGTCGTCAGTCATCGAATATGTCTTGAAGTGTATCTCTCCATATTGTCTGTTCTGGAAAAGCTTGCCATTCTAAAAAAGGTAATCTCATATCTTTCCTCTCCTATCAAGGTTCTTAGTTTCTTTCTAGGCCGACCTTATGTTATCTCTCGTGTTGTTTCCCATGTGTGGTACTGCTCTGTATTTATTTTGTATATATGGCCCTTTTCGCCTTGTCAGACGGTCTAGTGGAGGCAATTGTCTACTTTGTTGAGGTTTTGTTTTTGTCGAACAGCTTCTTTCGTGGCTAATTCTGTCAATGTTTGACAAACACACACGGCCCACAGAATGAACACGTCAGGCCCACTGGTTCACAGGGGCTTCCACCCCCCTCCCATGAGTCCCCTATCCTCCAAGCCCTGCCCCAGCATAGTCTCAAATGATGTTATACCGATGCTCTCCGTGATGTGCGATCACCCACCAGATGTTCCCAGCCATATTCACACACTGAGAAACCACCCAGAGATGACCCACAGACATCTCCATATAGTAGTCCAGGTCTGCAGACCTGTCTCTCTCCGTGTGTCAGCTCGCCATATAGTACTTGCCCGGGGATGCGCCTCTCCTCCATTCGCTGGACATGCCCCAGCCATCCTAGTCCTCGACATCCGAGCATCGACATGACTGCTTGGGTCCTAGCACGGTGCAGGACAGCCAAGTTGGCCATTCCGTCTGCCACCTGATGAGCACTATTCTGCGGAGACATCGCACGTGGAAGGCACTCAGTCTCTCCTCCTGGTTTGAGCATGCTGTGATACCCGTGCTAACATATGGATCTTAGACTGTTCAAGTGTGATGCCCGTGCTAACATATGGATCTTCGACTGTTCAAGTGTGATGACCGTGCTAACATATGGATCTTAGACTGTTCAAGTGTGATGCCCGTGCTAACATATATATGAAAACTTTCTGGATAATAACCGATGATATTTGTTGTATCTGGGTGACGATTTCTGCCTTCAGGTCATTAACTGTTCGAGGATCATTGAGGTCAACTTTTCCTTTCAGCGTAACCCACAGATAATAGCGAAGCGGAGGGAAGACTTGTGAGTCTGGAAATGTCATCACAAATTGTCCAATTACTTCTTCTGTATACTTGCCACCATTACGGAAGACATGCTCAATCACGAAAACACACATTTTTAAATCTATCTATCTATCTATTGACCTTTCGAGCCGTAACCGGCCCATAGGGCGTAGACCAAGATACACCTTCTCCTATATGAATTTTTGTTCTAGCAGTTTTCTTTTAAAGATATTTTATCAAATCTCGCCATCTGTCTCTGTTCTGTGCAAGCAGTTCTATCTCATTGAGGGAGCCGATTCCTGCTGCTCTTGCCTCTCTCATCAATGTTCTTCTCAGTGTCTCCCTGGGTCTTCCTCTTTTTCTTTTACCTGTTGTTTCCCATATGAGGGCTTGCTTTGCTATTCGATTATTATCTCTTCTCATCACATGTCCAACGTATGACCATCGTCTTTTCTTTATTACTGAAGATATTAGTGGTTGATTGGCGATTTCTCTAATTTCCTCGTTTGTTTTGAATTCGTTCCATTCTATACCAAGTATTTCCTTAGACATTTATTTTCGAATGCGTTCAACTTTGTTTCTATATCTCTTGTTGTTTTCCAGCTTTCACACGCATACGTAAGGGTTGATAGTACATTTGATTTGAATAGCCTAAGTTTTGTGTTTGTGCTAATGAGTTTGATTTCCACAACTTTTCAAGGCTTCTGAAAGACATTGCTGCTTTAGCCAGTCTGATTCTAATTTCTTTGCTCGTATCCCCTTCTCGATCAATGTGACTTCCAAGATAGATGAAGTGATCGATCTCTTCTACTGGTTTGTTTTCCATGTATATTTTGTCACTTGTTGGAATTAAACTTTTCATGACTTTAGTCTTTTCATGATTGACCTCAAGCCCAATTTTGCTGGCTATTGATGATAGTTCATTTGTGTTTTCCTGCATCGTTTTTATCTGACTGCTGATGAGAACTATGTCATCAGCAAAGTCGAGGTCCTCCAAATGGTCTCCTTGTATCCATTCGATGCCTTTATTACCAGTGCAGCATTTCTTCATTATGAAGTCCATAACAATTCCAAATAACAAGGGCGATAAAATACATCCTTGTTTAACCCCAGTTTCTATTGGGAAACATTCGCTCAGTCCTTCCTCTGTTCGAACTGCACATGTGTAACCATCATACATGTCTTTGATAATATTTATGATTTTTGATGGTAAACCATATTGCTTCAGAATTTTCCACAAAGAATCTCTATGAATACTATCAAATGCTTTTTTGAAGTCGATGAAGTTAAGTACAAAGGGTTTTTGCTTTTCAATGTGTTCCTCCAATATAAGTCGTAGAGACTATTTTAACATGCATAGTAATTATTATGATCAAAAGTAGCAACACAATCATATTCAACATCATCTTGTGCCATACCGACTGGCGTAGGCGATCATGTCCGTCCACAACCTTCTATCCATCGTGCATCGTACAAATTCTGTTTTTGACTTTCCCACGCCATGACATGAAAATATCTATATAGTATTTTCTCTCTTTGTCTTCCGCGATCTCTCTCCCCCTGTATTTTACCAGTTGCAACCAAGTATTCCAACTTTCCTCTTATCACAATGTGCCCGAAAAATGTTTTTTTTCCCCCGTAGAACCGTAGTAGATTGTTTTCAATGCTCATTAGTGTGAGATTGTTCAATACCATTTGACCAAGGTGCTCCTTAGCTCAATATTGATGTTTCAGTTTTGAAAATGATCGTTCTCCATTGTCGCTGGTTACCATTAGTGGCAAGTAGAAACTCAATGCGATTTCTACATTTGGAAAACAAGGACTCCAAAGAATTGTCAATTATCAAACGGTAAAACTGTAACTTTACTAGGTCTAGAGTATTGCAAATATGAGAAGCAAGATCACTTTAAACCAGTGGCGTATTCTCTATGATACCGCAGCTACCGCCGGTAGCCTGAACATATTAACGAATTACAAAAGGAAATGATAATTTATTATATTCTTAAAAAATAATTATATTACAAATTTTCGAATATTCTATTACACATTTCGTAAGCCAATATGATTTATTTGCTTTGATTTGTATTTATTAAAGCAAGGTTTTCCTCTGGCCACTATAACGTTTGTGAATGTTATAACTATTCTACATTGAAACCTATAGTAGCCAGCGGTACATTTTTCCTCTATCCGAACCAAGTGTTAACGACCTTGACATTAAAAATGGGGATCAAAATAATATAGGGGGTGTTGCCGCTAGATGAATGCGGTTTCATTGGTTATTTTTAGCTTTAGCCAGTCAGAATCGTCACAAAGTGAAAATGAAACTATGTCTGATTACCGGAACTTCCTTACCTATTTATAACTACGTTATGCGCATCAGCATCTGCAGAAAGAACTTTTTCTGCTCTCAAGAGAAACAAATCTTATTGTCGCTCAACTCAGACATAAGAGGTCTTCCGTTTCCAAGATGGCGGAACTAAGTCACGTTCTCTCTATCGCTGCGGAAATTGCTGTGGAATTTTATAAATTTCGGGTTTCCGTTACAATTTTCTGCATTCCAGTCGAAATGATGTTCTACTTGTCATATCTGTGCCATTGAATTGGCGTTGCACGCACGGCAATACTCCGTTTTGAGAAATCAAGTGTTGTGAATGCGCCTTCCACCGTCTAATGTTGATCTGCGTTTTACGTCACACTGAGTGCTGTTCCATGACCGGTTGATGGAGAGGTTGCAGAAAAGTTATTTACAATTTCCAACGCATTAATGTGGTGGGCTCCGACAAGTCAGCCGAAGTTTTATCTCTTTGGGAAGTTTGCACCATGTTTCGTTCGTTGTAGACTGCATTCACTAGAGTAATCATGAATCCATGGGCGCAGCCATTTTGTGCGTGCTACGTCATCATATTGTTTCATCGTGTGTCCCAAGACCGACCATGCGCTAATATTGCGATCTGTTGTTTGGTGTGCAACGGGGATAATCTGACGACGAACTGTGTTTTGTATGTTCGGTGTAGAGTCAAACACGATGTCCTAACATCATCAGGCGCTATACATTTAAATACTATGACGATCATCATTTTCAGGAGGAAGTGAACTTCCGGGCAATATGGTGGATAGGCGACAGGAACCATTGAAGGCTATGTCTGAAAAGTGTTCCTTGTTGCAGTTTCCTTATATTCCAAGTCCGGCTTGTTGCAGGAGCTACTGAGTTAAGTGCTCTGTGCACACCGTGAGCTGTGTGTTTCATCTGTTTTGATCATGTTCCGATATTCCAATTGCTTACGATGAATGCTGATATCGTATGACAGGAACAGTTGGCTGTGTTCACTTTCTGTGCGGTTTCGCCTTATGTATTTTGGCGTGTGCTGAGACTGCTATGATGGGGACTACAGCTACCTTTCTTTGTTTGGGAGATGAGTTAGTAATTCGGATGATTCCACTGTCACGGGCGGTTGAGCAATTATGGATTTTAATTCGTTTGCAGTGATACCGGGGCATTCCATAACCAAATAACCAAATCAGACATAAGAACGCTTATCTGGTTTGGCATTAATGTCCATTGAGAAATCATTCCCTCGAAAACTTAGAAACCAACCGAACAGTACTTTCAATGACAAAGTCATGAAGACATTTTCGTCGAAAACAAGACGGATATAATTAACTTAAATAAGTACGTAATTTAAAATGTAGTGAAGTCATTAGAAAATATTACTTTATTTTAGCCTACTGAATATAATGTATGTTTTTATTTATTATGTCAGCTGTAGCCCAGACCCTAAATCAGTATACGCCACTGGTTTAAACGAAAAAAAAATAAGTCCATATTTATTGGCGCGGGGCCCTTAAAAGCGCAGGGCCTAAATTTTGCTATGTCGTCAATAATTGATTTATTATTCCGGCTCTGATTGGAAGTGCATTGGTCGAGTGCTCAGAATGGACTAGAGAAAATTCCCGCGCTAGGCCTCTACACTTTACGTGGGCAGGATGGCGAAAACAAGGCATGAAACGCAAGAATAGCGCCCTCCGCCCTATCTATGGACGTAAGAACAAAATCTGACTTACAAGACCTAGCCGTGAATTTTCAGACATCATCATCAGTCACGATTTGTGTGCCCTGTGTGTCAAAGAGGAACTAAAAGTCAGCATCTTTACACTGCAGCACCAGTCAACCGTTCTGCTTGCCGTTTCCCGATCAGGTCCACACCAACACTGTCCTCTATGTTATATTAAACGCGCAGTTGCTAATTCAAAAAAAAAAAAAAAAAAAAAAAAAATAGTGAAAACCACTGAGTGATATAATTGTTACATTGCCATATTCTTGACTTTATTTTTTTGTTTTCCCTCTTGTTTTAAAGATTGAATTTGTGAAGTAAATTATAAATAATTAAAAAAAAACAGAAAAAATGAGGTAAAGGTCTTCTTCTTCTTCTATTGCCGTTGGCGTCGAGGGGAGATATAATCTGCGATTCTTTGCTCTTCTGTTGGCCTCTTCTGGTTTTATCCCTCCTAGTGACTAGTATTGGGTTACACACCATTTTTTTTCTATTTTTTAATTTTTCCTTTTGACTAGTATTCCCTTTACCCATCTCTTTCTCGGTCTTTCTCTTTAATCTGGCATTTTCGTAGCGTTTGTTTATGGCTCTTTGAGCCATTGTTAGTTCTTTTTGTCTTGTTATGTGGCCGAACCAATTTATCTGTTGTTTCTTTATGTATTCGATGGCTGGTTCAATTTCTTTGAGGTAAAGTTAACTTATTAATAATTTTGTAGTTTATTTCCGGCATAATTTTGGAGAATAGACAAGTATCAAGTAATCGCACCGCTAATCGCATGTTGTCAACATAAAGATGGCCGTTAGTTAGTCATATTTTTTTCCATCTTTTGAGGCTTGATAAAGGTACTTTAACTCTAAATTTACTTATGACATTGTTTCTCCTTGAATAAATTGTAAATTACGAGTTTATCGTCATAAATTAAAGTTATCTCCCCTGGAACACAATTACAGCGTGCCTCAAATATTAAAAATGATCTCTCGATCATGTCATTTGACTTACTCAACTTACTTTACTGAACTTCTTGTTCAATGTTCACTTCACTCATGCCATGACAATCAATGTTCATCACTAATACATCAGGAAGCATAGGATTTTACCCCTACGACGTTTATCTTAGGGGAGATAACTTTAATTTACGACGCTAAATTCGTAAAAAAAATTAATTAAGGTAAAGACCCAGTTTAATATAATACATAAATTATTTAAACGAAACGAGTGATCTCCCCGTAGCTTTAGCTGGCGTCTCAACAAAACTACAGTAGTACTCAATGACTCAATTACTGATAACAATTATTATTTATTGTAGGTATAGTAATATGGTTTGAGTTTAGGACTTCTGTCTCAGGTTAGGTTGAATGACTTTACCCTTGTTTTTCTTCATCTTAAGTTTTATCTCTACAATTCATCATATAGTGCCGTCTCCGCAGCGAAGGTTGACTACCATGAAGCGCCGTTCTGCTCTGTCTCTTGCTTTGATGGTGCAGGTTTTCATAGGCTGATTTGTCCATCTTTTGATGTTGCTCGTCCATGTTAGTCTTGGTCTGCCTCTTTTACCTTGTATTTTCGCCTCCAGGATTACTTTTAGTAGGCTGTTGTGTCTTTTAACATGGCCCAAAAATCGCATTTGCCTTGTTTGAATTGTGTTTAGTAGTTCTCTTTTCGTTTTTAGTTGTTTTAAGACTTCATCATTTGTTTTCTTTATCTTCCATCCAATTCTACCTATTCTTCTATATATCCACATTTCAAAGGCTTCAATTCTCTGTTCTGTTTTCTTTATAATGTCCATGTTTCTGCACCATGTAGGAATATTGAGAAGATGTAACATTTTGCTATTCTTAGTTTTAGCCCCAGGTGTTATTTGTTTTCTTTATCTTCCATCCAATTCTACCTATTCTTCTATATATCCACATTTCAAAGGCTTCAATTCTCTGTTCTGTTTTCTTTTATAATGTCCATGTTTTTGCACCATATAGGAATATTGAGAAGATGTAACATTTTGCTATTCTTAGTTTTAGCCCTGGTGTTATTTGTTTTGATGTTAGTGTGTTCTTCATGGCATTAAAATTACTTTTTGCCATTCCTATTCTTTTGTTTATTTCAGTTGTACATTTTCCATCACTGGTTATAGTATATCTCTACAATTAAAGAACTGAATAAAGCAATGTTATGTTACTCAAGGCTTAGGGGGGGTTTACTCTTGTGAACTTTAATTTATATGACTAAGCTAGAACTTTACCTAAATTAGTTCACCTATTTGTACTTTGCAAAAACCTCATTGTGCTACAGTATTTTGGGCTATATAGTTGACCCCTCTATTGTGAATATTAAAATGGTGTAATCAACGCTAGAGTTATATTATTTAAATTATTATAGTCTTATTATATATTTTAATAATTGAAGTTATGGTCACATAACTTATGTATTAAAACAAAATGGCAAGTAGTAGTGTATTAGTTGTACTGAGTGCAATCAATACTGTACAGTGCACTCAGTGTAGTACTGTACTGGTACTATAGGAGAGTACAGGTTTTAGTTTTAAGGGTTGCATTTAATTTACTTTACTGCTCAACTATGTTTACTTTTTCTGTCTATTGACCTTTCGAGCTGTAGCCGGACCATAGGGCGTAGATCCAGATACTCCCTCTCTTAGTTTTCAATCCTTGTAAAGATCTTTTATCAAATCTCGCCATTTGTCTCTATTCTGTGCAAGCAGCTCTATCTCATTGAGGGAGCCGGTTCCTGCTGTTCTTGCCTCTCTCATCAATGTTATTCTCAATATCTCTGGGTCTTCCTCTTTTCCTCTTACCTGTTGTTTCCCACATGAGGGCTTGCTTTGCTATTCTATTAGTTATTATATTAGTTTACTTTTTACTTACAGTTAATTTATTTACTAAATGGCTGAATTAAAAAAACAAGACATCACTGTTACTAGTGTTACACATGTGATCTGTTTATTTGAGTAAACATGACATCATTATTTAACCTGTAACAGTGATTATTACAAACAATACCAGAATATAAAACCGATGACTGTCAAATAACTCTATACCAGAATAACCAAAAATGTAAAGTAGAAATGAATTGATCAGCTGTGAGAGAAGCTCTTCTGCAAAACATTGTGTGATCTTTCTGTGCCTACTTCAAAGCATCTACAAAGATAAAAGTGGCTACATAGAAAGTAAGGTCAAATGTTGGTTGGACAGCAACAATTTTCTTTCATGGCTGAAGTATTATAAGGGTATGCACTATCACCTCAGCTTTTCCTTGCATACATAGATCATATATATATAATTGCAAACTCTATTTAACACTCTCTGAGCTCCTCTTTGTTGACAGTTGGGCACAAGTAGCAGCAGTACAAATAGAACTATAACAACATTAGCATGACATGAATGGAACATAACAGAGATTCATCATCATCAAGTACCGGGCCTGCTGGCGTAGGTGATCATGTCTCTCCACAACTTTCGATCTCGGCAGCTATTTATCATTTCTGTTGTTGACCTTCTGCCAAGCCATTCTCTTAAGCTGTCTGTTATTTTTTCTCTTTGCTTCCCTCTATCTCTTCATCCCTCAATTTTTCCAGTTGTTACAATATATTCCAGTTGTTCTCTTCTCATTACTTGGCCCAAAATTATGATTGTTTCTTCCTAGTATTGGAAATTAGCTCTCTATTCGCTTTGACCTCTCTCAGAACATCTTCATTACTCTTCTTAGCTGTCCATGGTACTCTCAACATTCTTCTGTAAAACCACATTTCTACAGACTCCAGTGATTTTCTTGTCTGTTGTCCTATTGTCCATGATTTGCATCCATATGTAGAAATGTGGCTTAACAGAAGAATGTTGAGAATACCTGGACAGATAAGGAGAGCAATGCAAAAGGAGAGCTAATTTCCAATATTAGGAAGAAACAATCATCATTTTTTGGCCATGTAATGAGAAGAGAACAGCTGGAATATATTGTAACAACTGGGAAAATTGAGGGATGAAGAGATAGAGGGAAGCAAAGAGAAAAGATACCAGACAGCTAACTGATGATGATGATGATTGTACACAAGTTATGTCTTTAGTTTTGAACCCTGTATGTAATAGTGTACTAAACAATCGATAACAATTCATATGAATCATTTTCCAAAAATGATCGTTGTCATTGATACTACAGCTTTTACAGCCCGAAGAAAATAATGAATCTATATTAAAATAAGTGTGTGAAACTTCAGCTAAAACTTGTTTCTGTACTTGCTGTTCATTAAATAAATTTCTAGAACTAACTACATCAGATGTGCCACCCCAGAAGCCATTTTGTGAATAATAAATATTACAAAGAATGTATGTTTTTGGTTTGTCCAGTTTAAAAAACTACCAGGCATCTGACATGAGGCTTTTTTGCAAAGTAAAGTGTTTCATATAGGTGGAGAACTCTTCTATACATTGCAAGTCAGTGTAAATATAGAAAGAAAGCAAAGTGAAAAATTCAGGCATTATTGCAACAGACAGATAGAGCAAATTTTGGGTATCTTAAGAGATGTCACTGCAATAAACTGAGCATTACTGGAACAGAAAGAGTTAAGATTCTCTTGCCCTTCTACGGTTAAAAAGGATTGTTGTGTTGATGTCTGCGACCATCAATCTTCAGAAGGATTGTTGTGTTGATGTCTGCGACCATCAATCTTTCAGAAGGATTGTTGTGTTGATGTCTGCGACCATCAATCTTTCAGATCTTTGCAGCTTCCTGAAAATCTGCAGGACTAAAACCTGCCCAAACTTAAATCTCTTTCTGCTTCTTCATTTACCTACCTTCCTTATTCTCCCTCTCAGAGCTACCTGCATTATTGTTGTTTTAACTAGCCCTGTTATAATAGGAAACGTGGCCATACCAGCTCAGTTTCTCTACATACAATAGAAAGAAAATAGTTATGTCATGTCCATTTGCTCGATATTATTAGGATATCATTATTGGTAACTTAGTCTTCTTAATCATGTGGACTCTGGTCAGAGCATAGATCACTTACAAGAGATCTCCACCCAATCCGACCTGGAGCAAGTGTGGACAACTCTCAACAAAGCTTACCAGGCTCTTTCATTTCATCATGTATGGTTCATCATCGTGTCCCAAATGGTCTGCCTCTTCTTCATTTGCCAGGTGGTGTCCATATTAATACTAGGTGCGGATGCTTGGTTTGTTCCATTCGTAGAAAGTAGCCTAGCCATTTCCAATGTCTTCTTTTCAATTCTTGATTAATGTTAATGCCCGATCTTCTTGCGACTTTGTTGTTTGTGATGTGTTGATCTCAATAGATGTTTTGAATCTTCTTAAGACAGCAACCTTCAAATCCTCTAAGTTGCTTTTCTATCTTATGGTTCATTCTCACATAGTATAAATATGAAATAGATAGGATTGTTCTATAGTGTCTCATCTATTTCGCACACATTCTATTTTTAGATCTGCTGCCAAGGTCCATGTGTTGCGAGAACATGAAAAGATAAATACAACTAAAAGTCATATCAATTCTGAACCTTGAGAGTATTATTTATCTTTTCATATTAACCTTGTTACTCTATTTTTTTTTTATGTTGGCCAATTTTTCTTGCTTAAAGTCAATGTTAGTGACCACTGAAGCACTGAATATTTGAAGCTTGAGACTCTAGTTCAAGATCTTTAGGGTTGTTAGTCATTATTTTGGGTTTTCTCTCTGCATTAAACATTGTGTCATCAGCAATACAACCAGAGCCTTGGTGGCTTAGTGGTTACTGCATTTGCTTCCTGACCAGAAGGGCCCAAATTCAATCTCCAGAAGGGACAGATTTTTTTTTCAGACCACCAGGGCTCTTTGGTTCACCCAGCCTCTAAAAATGGGTACCAGAGATTTTTCTGGGATGTAAAGGTGGCCTCAATATGCTGGGAGAAATTAAAAATTGATGGCAAGGATCTGCAAATCATAAAAAACATGTACTGGCAATAAACAGCAGCTATATGAATTAACAACCAAACAGGACAATTTTAATTTATAAAACAGGGAGTCAGACAAGACTGTGTTCTATCGCCGGACTTGTTTTCACTTTACAGCGAATATATTATGAGATTAATAGTAGATAAAAAAGGAATTGAAGTCAACGGTCACAGCATAAATAATTTGCGATATGCGGATGACACAGTCTTAAAAGCAGAGACAGAGAATGAACTATAAGAAATGATAGACATAATAGTAAAAGAAAGCAACAAGAAAGGTATCAGTCTGAATAGTAAGAAACAGAAGTAATGGTTATATTGAAGAAACAATCATCACCATCATGCAGCATAAAAATAAACGAGACAAATCTGAAACAAGTGCAACGTTTCAAATACTTGAGCACAATAAAATACATCAGATGGGAGATGCACCACAGAAATAAAAAGCAGAATAGCTCAGGCCAAAATAGCATTTCAGAAAATGAAAAATATCTTATGCAACAAATCTATGTCGATAGAATTTTTTTCACTCTACGACTTATATGGAGGAACACATTGAAAAGCAAAAACCTTTTGTACTTAACTTCATCGACTTCAAAAAAGCATTTGATAGTATTCATAGAGATTCTTTGTGGAAAATTCTGAAGCAATATGGCTTACCATCAAAAATCATAAATATTATCAAAGACATGTATGATGGTTACACATGTGCAGTTCGAACAGAGGAAGGACTGAGCGAATGTTTCCCAATAGAAACTGGGGTTAAACAAGGATGTATTTTATCGCCCTTGTTATTTGGAATTGTTATGGACTTCATAATGAAGAAATGCTGCACTGGTAATAAAGGCATCGAATGGATACAAGGAGACCATTTGGAGGACCTGGACTTTGCTGATGACATAGTTCTCATCAGCAATCAGATAAAAACGATGCAGGAAAACACAAATGAACTATCATCAATAGCCAGCAAAATTGGGCTTGAGGTCAATCATGAAAAGACTAAAGTCATGAAAAGTTTAATTCCAACAAGTGACAAAATATACATGGAAAACAAACCAGTAGAAGAGATCGATCACTTCATCTATCTTGGAAGTCACATTGATCGAGAAGGGGATACGAGCAAAGAAATTAGAATCAGACTGGCTAAAGCAGCAATGTCTTTCAGAAGCCTTGAAAAGTTGTGGAAATCAAAACTCATTAGCACAAACACAAAACTTAGGCTATTCAAATCAAATGTACTATCAACCCTTACGTATGCGTGTGAAAGCTGGAAAACAACAAGAGATATAGAAACAAAGTTGAACGCATTCGAAAATAAATGTCTAAGGAAAATACTTGGTATAGAATGGAACGAATTCAAAACAAACGAGGAAATTAGAGAAATCGCCAATCAACCACTAATATCTTCAGTAATAAAGAAAAGACGATGGTCATACGTTGGACATGTGATGAGAAGAGATAATAATCGAATAGCAAAGCAAGCCCTCATATGGGAAACAACAGGTAAAAGAAAAAGAGGAAGACCCAGGGAGACACTGAGAAGAACATTGATGAGAGAGGCAAGAGCAGCAGGAATCGGCTCCCTCAATGAGATAGAACTGCTTGCACAGAACAGAGACAGATGGCGAGATTTGATAAAATATCTTTAAAAGAAAACTGCTAGAACAAAAATTCATATAGGAGAAGGTGTATCTTGGTCTACGCCCTATGGGCCGGTTACGGCTCGAAAGGTCAATAGATAGATAGAATTGAGAAAGAGAGTTCATCAGTGCTATATAGAACCAATTTTGACCTATGGAAGCGAATCATGGACAGTGGACAAACAAATGAAAAGACGATTAGAGGCCACAGAGATTGGATTTCTCAGAAGAATGTTGAAAGTTCCCTGGACAGCTAAAAGACCAATGAGGAAGTTCTCAAAGAGGCCAACACAAAAAGGGAGCTCTTAAAAAAACATCAGAAAGAAGCAATCAACATTTTTCGGGCACATCATGAGATGAGGGAAGTTGGAATACTTGGTTACAAATGGCAAAATAAAAGGAAAGAGAGATCGCGGGCGACAAAAGAGAGAAAATACTGAATAGCTTGGTGTCATGGCATGGAAAACAGTCAACAACAGAACTGATACGATGCACTGTGGATAGAATATTGTGGAGGGACATGATTGCCTATGCCAACGGTATGGCACATGATGATGAAAGGTGGAAAAATCTGGTCACTAACACCATATTCCGCATACGCCTAGCAAGGCAAGGGAGGGAATCTTTATTTTTTACTTACATAAGCAGTATATGTTAAAGGTGCTTTTAAAGATTGACAAGTTCTTTTTCTGTACCTACTAGTTCATTGTGTCATCAACAAAACAGAACGTTGGTGGTAAATATTTTGCCTCTTATGTTGACTATGCTTTTGTGATCTTATGGAATGTCAGTCATAATTCACTGTCGGGTGTCGAAGGGGAGTAGTTGATAGTGAACTGGTCTACTAAAGACAAGAGGTCAGACCTGATCAATGGTTTCTAGGTTCTCTCAGTTTTTATTGAGTCCTGGATTTTTCTAGGAAAGACAGATGGTACTGGCTTAATGCTGACCACCTAATCCCAAAAAATGTGCTGATGGTCACAGAAATATGGGCTTTATCAGCGTTCTCTTTATATGCTACAGGGCATGATAAGGTTCTTTAAATGTTGATAAATCATGATAAAAAAGACATTGAACAAGGTTGGCGGGATGAGGCATATACATGATGATTAATAAAGAAGACATGACCTTAGGCAATATAGAGTTAGTTGTTAGATATCTATTTTGTAAACAAGGATTTGAGATATGTTAAAAATGTATAGTATTAATAATTAATTTGTTATTAAATAAAAATAAAATAGAGCTAAACTAGAGAATAGATGTAACAATGTAAACTAAATTATTAAACACATGACAACAATCATCACAAATAAAAATGCTACATGTGATACAGAAAGTGCAATATTAAATACAATCTTTTTGCCAACATTGAACAACCAGTGTTTATGTAAACATTAACAGAAAAATACCGCAATAGCCTAAGTGAGATGTCTTAGAAGAATACTAGGACAATTTACGATTGAACATTCTAGAAAGTAATTTTTTTAATGTTTACCATGAGCTGGGTAATGCTTCTTCTTAAGAGTTCACCCGTTAAGTGGACATGGGTGCATTGTGTTGATAGTTTACAACAAAGCTGCAATATCACATGAACTCTTTCCGTACGGAAGCTTTTTATCAATGCAACAGAAGAGATTTCAGAGACAAAATTGTTAATGCTTTAAGAATCAATATTTATTTATATTTATTAAACATATAACCTATTATATGTGAAATTTTGGTAATTGAACAAGGTATTAGATTTCACTAATATCAAGATAATACAATACATGTAAAAGAATATGTCTTGATAACGGTTCACACTAATCAAACTGAAAGTGACGCTCTATGCGGCGAAACGTACGGAAAGAGTTAAGTGGACATGGGTACAGTGTGTTGATAGTTTACAACAAAGCTGCAATATCCCATTAAGTGGTCATGGGTGCAGTGTGTTGATAGTTTAAAACAAAGCTGCAATATCCCATTAAGTGGACATGGGTACAGTGTGTTGATAGTTTACAACAAAGCTGCAATATCCCATTAAGTGGACATGGGTGCAGTGTGTTGCTAGTTTACAACAAAGCTGCAATATCCCATTAAGTGGTCATGGGTACAGTGTGTTGATAGTTTACAACAAAGCTGCAATATCCCATTAAGTGGTCATGGGTACAGTGTGTTGATAGTTTACAAACAAAGCTGCAATATCCCATTAAGTGGACATGGGTGCAGTGTGTTGATAGTTTACAACAAAGCTGCAATATCCCATTAAGTGGACATGGGTACAGTGTGTTGATAGTTTACAACAAAGCTGCAATATTCCATTAAGTGGACATGGGTGCAGTGTGTTGCTAGTTTACAACAAAGCTGCAATATTCCATTAAGTGGACATGGGTGCAGTGTGTTGCTAGTTTACAACAAAGCTGCAATATTCCATTAAGTGGACATGGGTGCAGTGTGTTGCTAGTTTACAACAAAGCTGCAATATCCCATTAAGTGGTCATGGGTACAGTGTGTTGCTAGTTTACAACAAAGCTGCAATATCCCATTAAGTGGTCATGGGTGCAGTGTGTTGCTAGTTTACAACAAAGCTGCAATATCCCATTAAGTGGTCATGGGTGCAGTGTGTTGCTAGTTTACAACAAAGCTGCAATATCTGCACTTCTAGCCCAACACATCTGTCTTCGGCATAGATGGGGATATTTGCTTAACAGTTTTTGATCAGCCAATTTTGGCCTACTCTTTTAGATTTGTAACTGCCAGTGGTTCTTTAACGTGCATGAGTGCACACAGGACTCCTATTTTTCACCATTTTTCGAGAGGGCTAGACATCAGATCTCACTACCCATAGACCACTGGAGGGTTAAACTATGAAGACACCATGGGTTTGATTAAAAATTTTCACCACCTGTGGTGGGAATTAAATCCACAACCTTACGCTCCAGAGGCCGACGTCCTACCTGAAGACCATGCAGTCCTGGGTAATTCATTAACTGCCATATCTCGTATGAACTCTGTTATGTCTAAATTAAGCTACTTTTGTGTGGATGAGGGTCACAGAAGTCATACGTTATCTGCCTTATCTTTGTTGTGTTTGGAGTTGAATGTTTTGTATTATGCTTCAATATTTCAATGCAGATCTCTTAATGTTCAGATCATATAAATAATGAATAGTAATTCAAATATTGTTCATTTTTATGTTTCAGAATTCTAGATGTTCAGTGTGAAACATACAACCTGGAGCAGTTCTATTACCCTCTGCTTCTCACCGTTTAATTGATGGAGGGCAGACATAATGGTACCCCAAAGATGCGAGGTCGAGCCTTAACCTTGTCATGTCCAGAATATTCTCAAGCCATCCATCCTAATCAAATTAGCTCTAGAAACCGTGACAAACCGTTTGAGCTTCCCTCCCCCATTTAGTTTATATGAGGAACAAGAAGTGCATAAGGTAGGTACTTACACATACTATGTGTTACTTACATACTTTTTTTTCTTCAGTCCTGCAAATTTAACCTGCTACCAAGATGGGGATAGAAAATGAGCCACCTGCTTGGTCAACACCAGTGCTTGCAAGTGTCATGAATTTTCCTCTAAACTTACATACATTCTGTCTTTGATTTGTCATCATTTTCCTTCTTGTAGGGTGCATGTCAGTCAGAACTGTTAAGCCCACCATGTCCGTGGTCTCTGTCTTGAATGAACTAAAAACTACAAGGAAGACTTCTCCTACCAGGACAGGGTGGGTGTAACAGGTGGAACTGTTACACCACTAGAAAATGCCCACAATTCCAATGACTAGGGAATCCATCAAGTAAGCTCATTCAAAGCTCTATCTATGGGGGAAGGACATTCTGCAATACAAAACCTCTGCTACTTGCAGTAACTCTTTGGAAAAGAAAAGGCTTTGGGAGAACACATCTCTGTTAACCATATACATGGCCCTTTTCATCTTAGATGGTTTAGTGGAGGCTATTGTGTATATTTTTTTTTTAGGGTTTGTTTTTGTTGAACAGCTTCTCTTATGGCTGATTGACATATGCACTCGCCCTCTGCCTGGGCACAGAATATAGAGATAGTGCTTTACCCATTCGCACTATCCCCCTCCCAAATTCATTTAAAGAATTTTCGAAGGAAGGATAAGGTCCATACGTTTGGAATTGAAAGAAGGTGCAGGGGATGCCAGAAAGATGGTTAACGCCACCTATTGCCTTAGGGCCCCTACCTCCTGATTGGATCCATGCTCTGGGTGAACTCCCATAACCTTTGATTCTAATTAAAATCTAGTTCACAAGGTAGTGGAGGGTTTTGAGATTGAAGTTTCCTGTCTTCTAGATGGGTTGCTAGCCAAGATTTACAAGTCCTGTCTACCCAGAGAGATATCTAAAGATACACCTTTTGTTAACCATATGATGTTTACTGATCACACAAAACACTGTCATTGTTTCTTCTTAGAAATAAGTATAAGAGAGAATGTATGAGAGTCCATATTTGTGCTTCCAAAGAAAACATTATTCCAAGAAACATCTGAAAAAGGCCTGCCCCATATTTGTTGGAAAAGTAGGCAGATGAGCTATTAGTTAAAATATGTGAAGCTTGTTGTTTGCACACAAAATCAGATCCCCAAACTTATGCCAGATAAGAAAAATCTACTTTTCAATTCCTCATATCTTCTTTAGATACTGAGGGAGATGCAAAGTTCTTGTCATGCTTTTCTGGCAGTCTCAACCATTTTTATGTATGTATGAATATCTTTGATGTTTTCACTCTATCTTATCTTATAT
>JAVIAB010000156.1:77305177-77362433 GCA_032433765.1 Megaustenia siamemsis | reverse complement strand
GCCCTATCTATGGACGTAAGAACAAAATCTGACTTACAAGACCTAGCCGTGAATTTTCAGACATCATCATCAGTCACGATTTGTGTGCCCTGTGTGTCAAAGAGGAACTAAAAGTCAGCATCTTTACACTGCAGCACCAGTCACCGTTCTGCTTGCCGTTTCCCGATCAGGTCCACACCAACACTGTCCTCTATGTTATATTAAACGCGCAGTTGCTAATTCAAAAAAAAAAAAAAAAAAAAAAAAATAGTGAAAACCACTGAGTGATATAATTGTTACATTGCCATATTCTTGACTTTATTTTTTTGTTTTTCCCTCTTGTTTTAAAGATTGAATTTGTGAAGTAAATTATAAATAAAAAAAAAAAAAAAACAGAAAAAATGAGGTAAAGGTCTTCTTCTTCTTCTATTGCCGTTGGCGTCGAGGGGAGATATAATCTGCGATTCTTTGCTCTTCTGTTGGCCTCTTCTGGTTTTATCCCTCCTAGTGACTAGTATTGGGTTACACACCATTTTTTTCTATTTTTTAATTTTTCCTTTTGACTAGTATTCCTTTACCCATCTCTTTCTCGGTCTTTTCTTTAATCTGGCATTTTCGTAGCGTTTGTTTATGGCTCTTTGAGCCATTGTTAGTTCTTTTTGTCTTGTTATGTGGCCGAACCAATTTATCTGTTGTTTCTTTATGTATTCGATGGCTGGTTCAATTTCTTTGAGGTAAAGTTAACTTATTAATAATTTTGTAGTTTATTTCCGGCATAATTTTGGAGAATAGACAAGTATCAAGTAATCGCACCGCTAATCGCATGTTGTCAACATAAAGATGGCCGTTAGTTAGTCATATTTTTTTCCATCTTTTGAGGCTTGATAAAGGTACTTTAACTCTAAATTTACTTATGACATTGTTTCTCCTTGAATAAATTGTAAATTACGAGTTTATCGTCATAAATTAAAGTTATCTCCCCTGGAACACAATTACAGCGTGCCTCAAATATTAAAAATGATCTCTCGATCATGTCATTTGACTTACTCAACTTACTTTACTGAACTTCTTGTTCAATGTTCACTTCACTCATGCCATGACAATCAATGTTCATCACTAATACATCAGGAAGCATAGGATTTTACCCCTACGACGTTTATCTTAGGGAGATAACTTTAATTTACGACGCTAAATTCGTAAAAAAAATTAATTAAGGTAAAGACCCAGTTTAATATAATACATAAATTATTTAAACGAAACGAGTGATCTCCCCGTAGCTTTAGCTGGCGTCTCAACAAAACTACAGTAGTACTCAATGACTCAATTACTGATAACAATTATTATTTATTGTAGGTATAGTAATATGGTTTGAGTTTAGGACTTCTGTCTCAGGTTTAGGTTGAATGACTTTACCCTTGTTTTTCTTCATCTTAAGTTTTATCTCTACAATTCATCATATAGTGCCGTCTCCGCAGCGAAGGTTGACTACCATGAAGCGCCGTTCTGCTCTGTCTCTTGCTTTGATGGTGCAGGTTTTCATAGGCTGATTTGTCCATCTTTTGATGTTGCTCGTCCATGTTAGTCTTGGTCTGCCTCTTTTACCTTGTATTTTCGCCTCCAGGATTACTTTTAGTAGGCTGTTGTGTCTTTTAACATGGCCCAAAAATCGCATTTGCCTTGTTGAATTGTGTTTAGTAGTTCTCTTTTCGTTTTTAGTTGTTTTAAGACTTCATCATTTGTTTTCTTTATCTTCCATCCAATTCTACCTATTCTTCTATATATCCACATTTCAAAGGCTTCAATTCTCTGTTCTGTTTTCTTTTATAATGTCCATGTTTCTGCACCATGTAGGAATATTGAGAAGATGTAACATTTTGCTATTCTTAGTTTTAGCCCCAGGTGTTATTTGTTTTCTTTATCTTCCATCCAATTCTACCTATTCTTCTATATATCCACATTTCAAAGGCTTCAATTCTCTGTTCTGTTTTCTTTTATAATGTCCATGTTTCTGCACCATATAGGAATATTGAGAAGATGTAACATTTTGCTATTCTTAGTTTTAGCCCTGGTGTTATTTGTTTTGATGTTAGTGTGTTCTTCATGGCATTAAAATTACTTTTTGCCATTCCTATTCTTTTGTTTATTTCAGTTGTACATTTTCCATCACTGGTTATAGTATATCTCTACAATTAAAGAACTGAATAAAGCAATGTTATGTTACTCAAGGCTTAGGGGGTGTTACTCTTGTGAACTTTAATTTATATGACTAAGCTAGAACTTTACCTAAATTAGTTCACCCATTTGTACTTTGCAAAAACCTCATTGTGCTACAGTATTTTGGGCTATATAGTTGACCCCTCTATTGTGAATATTAAAATGGTGTAATCAACGCTAGAGTTATATTATTTAAATTATTATAGTCTTATTATATATTTTAATAATTGAAGTTATGGTCACATAACTTATGTATTAAAACAAAATGGCAAGTAGTAGTGTATTAGTTGTACTGAGTGCAATCAATACTGTACAGTGCACTCAGTGTAGTACTGTACTGGTACTATAGGAGAGTACAGGTTTTAGTTTTAAGGGTTGCATTTAATTTACTTTACTGCTCAACTATGTTTACTTTTTCTGTCTATTGACCTTTCGAGCTGTAGCCGGACCATAGGGCGTAGATCCAGATACTCCCTCTCTTAGTTTTCAATCCTTGTAAAGATCTTTTATCAAATCTCGCCATTTGTCTCTATTCTGTGCAAGCAGCTCTATCTCATTGAGGGAGCCGGTTCCTGCTGTTCTTGCCTCTCTCATCAATGTTATTCTCAATATCTCTGGGTCTTCCTCTTTTCCTCTTACCTGTTGTTTCCCACATGAGGGCTTGCTTTGCTATTCTATTAGTTATTATATTAGTTTACTTTTTACTTACAGTTAATTTATTTACTAAATGGCTGAATTAAAAAAAACAAGACATCACTGTTACTAGTGTTACACATGTGATCTGTTTATTTGAGTAAACATGACATCATTATTTAACCTGTAACAGTGATTATTACAAACAATACCAGAATATAAAACCGATGACTGTCAAATAACTCTATACCAGAATAACCAAAAATGTAAAGTAGAAATGAATTGATCAGCTGTGAGAGAAGCTCTTCTGCAAAACATTGTGTGATCTTTCTGTGCCTACTTCAAAGCATCTACAAAGATAAAAGTGGCTACATAGAAAGTAAGGTCAAATGTTGGTTGGACAGCAACAATTTTCTTTCATGGCTGAAGTATTATAAGGGTATGCACTATCACCTCAGCTTTTCCTTGCATACATAGATCATATATATATAATTGCAAACTCTATTTAACACTCTCTGAGCTCCTCTTTGTTGACAGTTGGGCACAAGTAGCAGCAGTACAAATAGAACTATAACAACATTAGCATGACATGAATGGAACATAACAGAGATTCATCATCATCAAGTACCGGGCCTGCTGGCGTAGGTGATCATGTCTCTCCACAACTTTCGATCTCGGCAGCTATTTATCATTTCTGTTGTTGACCTTCTGCCAAGCCATTCTCTTAAGCTGTCTGTTATTTTTTCTCTTTGCTTCCCTCTATCTCTTCATCCCTCAATTTTTCCAGTTGTTACAATATATTCCAGTTGTTCTCTTCTCATTACTTGGCCCAAAAATTATGATTGTTTCTTCCTAGTATTGGAAATTAGCTCTCTATTCGCTTTGACCTCTCTCAGAACATCTTCATTACTCTTCTTAGCTGTCCATGGTACTCTCAACATTCTTCTGTAAAACCACATTTCTACAGACTCCAGTGATTTTCTTGTCTGTTGTCCTATTGTCCATGATTTGCATCCATATGTAGAAATGTGGCTTAACAGAAGAATGTTGAGAATACCTGGACAGATAAGGAGAGCAATGCAAAAGGAGAGCTAATTTCCAATATTAGGAAGAAACAATCATCATTTTTTGGCCATGTAATGAGAAGAGAACAGCTGGAATATATTGTAACAACTGGGAAAATTGAGGGATGAAGAGATAGAGGGAAGCAAAGAGAAAAGATACCAGACAGCTAACTGATGATGATGATGATTGTACACAAGTTTGTCTTTAGTTTTGAACCCTGTATTGTAATAGTGTACTAAACAATCGATAACAATTCATATGAATCATTTTCAAAAATGATCGTTGTCATTGATACTACAGCTTTTACAGCCCGAAGAAATAATGAATCTATATTAAAATAAGTGTGTGAAACTTCAGCTAAAACTTGTTTCTGTACTTGCTGTTCATTAAATAAATTTCTAGAACTAACTACATCAGATGTGCCACCCCAGAAGCCATTTTGTGAATAATAAATATTACAAAGAATGTATGTTTTTGGTTTGTCCAGTTTAAAAAACTACCAGGCATCTGACATGAGGCTTTTTTGCAAAGTAAAGTGTTCATATAGGTGGAGAACTCTTCTATACATTGCAAGTCAGTGTAAATATAGAAAGAAAGCAAAGTGAAAAATTCAGGCATTATTGCAACAGACAGATAGAGCAAATTTTGGGTATCTTAAGAGATGTCACTGCAATAAACTGAGCATTACTGGGAACAGAAAGAGTTAAGATTCTCTTGCCCTTCTACGGTTAAAAAGGATTGTTGTGTTGATGTCTGCGACCATCAATCTTTCAGAAGGATTGTTGTGTTGATGTCTGCGACCATCAATCTTTCAGAAGGATTGTTGTGTTGATGTCTGCGACCATCAATCTTTCAGATCTTTGCAGCTTCCTGAAAATCTGCAGGACTAAAACCTGCCCAAACTTAAATCTCTTTCTGCTTCTTCATTTACCTACCTTCCTTATTCTCCCTCTCAGAGCTACCTGCATTATTGTTGTTTTAACTAGCCCTGTTATAATAGGAAACGTGGCCATACCAGCTCAGTTTCTCTACATACAATAGAAAGAAAATAGTTATGTCATGTCCATTTGCTCGATATTATTAGGATATCATTATTGGTAACTTAGTCTTCTTAATCATGTGGACTCTGGTCAGAGCATAGATCACTTACAAGAGATCTCCACCCAATCCGACCTGGAGCAAGTGTGGACAACTCTCAACAAAGCTTACCAGGCTCTTTCATTTCATCATGTATGGTTCATCATCGTGTCCCAAATGGTCTGCCTCTTCTTCATTTGCCAGGTGGTGTCCATATTAATACTAGGTGCGGATGCTTGGTTTGTTCCATTCGTAGAAAGTAGCCTAGCCATTTCCAATGTCTTCTTTTCAATTCTTGATTAATGTTAATGCCCGATCTTCTTGCGACTTTGTTGTTTGTGATGTGTTGATCTCAATAGATGTTTTGAATCTTCTTAAGACAGCAACCTTCAAATCCTCTAAGTTGCTTTTCTATCTTATGGTTCATTCTCACATAGTATAAATATGAAATAGATAGGATTGTTCTATAGTGTCTCATCTATTTCGCACACATTCTATTTTTAGATCTGCTGCCAAGGTCCATGTGTTGCGAGAACATGAAAAGATAAATACAACTAAAAGTCATATCAATTCTGAACCTTGAGAGTATTATTTATCTTTTCATATTAACCTTGTTACTCTATTTTTTTTTTTATGTTGGCCAATTTTTCTTGCTTAAAGTCAATGTTAGTGACCACTGAAGCACTGAATATTTGAAGCTTGAGACTCTAGTTCAAGATCTTTAGGGTTGTTAGTCATTATTTTGGGTTTTCTCTCTGCATTAAACATTGTGTCATCAGCAATACAACCAGAGCCTTGGTGGCTTAGTGGTTACTGCATTTGCTTCCTGACCAGAAGGGCCCAAATTCAATCTCCAGAAGGGACAGATTTTTTTTTCAGACCACCAGGGCTCTTTGGTTCACCCAGCCTCTAAAAATGGGTACCAGAGATTTTTCTGGGATGTAAAGGTGGCCTCAATATGCTGGAGAAATTAAAAATTGATGGCAAGGATCTGCAAATCATAAAAAACATGTACTGGCAATAAACAGCAGCTATATGAATTAACAACCAAACAGGACAATTTTAATTTATAAAACAGGGAGTCAGACAAGACTGTGTTCTATCGCCGGATTTGTTTTCACTTTACAGCGAATATATTATGAGATTAATAGTAGATAAAAAAGGAATTGAAGTCAACGGTCACAGCATAAATAATTTGCGATATGCGGATGACACAGTCTTAAAAGCAGAGACAGAGAATGAACTATAAGAAATGATAGACATAAT
Organism: Megaustenia siamemsis; assembly: GCA_032433765.1. Taxonomy (NCBI): domain Eukaryota; kingdom Metazoa; phylum Mollusca; class Gastropoda; order Stylommatophora; family Ariophantidae; genus Megaustenia; species Megaustenia siamemsis. Next base: position 77,356,199 of record JAVIAB010000156.1, on the reverse strand, counting down.
AGTAAAAGAAAGCAACAAGAAAGGTATCAGTCTGAATAGTAAGAAAACAGAAGTAATGGTTATATTGAAGAAACAATCATCACCATCATGCAGCATAAAAATAAACGAGACAAATCTGAAACAAGTGCAACGTTTCAAATACTTGAGCACAATAAAATACATCAGATGGGAGATGCACCACAGAAATAAAAAGCAGAATAGCTCAGGCCAAAATAGCATTTCAGAAAATGAAAAATATCTTATGCAACAAATCTATGTCGATAGAATTTTTTTCACTCTACGACTTATATTGGAGGAACACATTGAAAAGCAAAAACCTTTTGTACTTAACTTCATCGACTTCAAAAAAGCATTTGATAGTATTCATAGAGATTCTTTGTGGAAAATTCTGAAGCAATATGGCTTACCATCAAAAATCATAAATATTATCAAAGACATGTATGATGGTTACACATGTGCAGTTCGAACAGAGGAGGACTGAGCGAATGTTTCCCAATAGAAACTGGGGTTAAACAAGGATGTATTTTATCGCCCTTGTTATTTGGAATTGTTATGGACTTCATAATGAAGAAATGCTGCACTGGTAATAAAGGCATCGAATGGATACAAGGAGACCATTTGGAGGACCTGGACTTTGCTGATGACATAGTTCTCATCAGCAATCAGATAAAAACGATGCAGGAAAACACAAATGAACTATCATCAATAGCCAGCAAAATTGGGCTTGAGGTCAATCATGAAAAGACTAAAGTCATGAAAAGTTTAATTCCAACAAGTGACAAAATATACATGGAAAACAAACCAGTAGAAGAGATCGATCACTTCATCTATCTTGGAAGTCACATTGATCGAGAAGGGGATACGAGCAAAGAAATTAGAATCAGACTGGCTAAAGCAGCAATGTCTTTCAGAAGCCTTGAAAAGTTGTGGAAATCAAAACTCATTAGCACAAACACAAAACTTAGGCTATTCAAATCAAATGTACTATCAACCCTTACGTATGCGTGTGAAAGCTGGAAAACAACAAGAGATATAGAAACAAAGTTGAACGCATTCGAAAATAAATGTCTAAGGAAAATACTTGGTATAGAATGGAACGAATTCAAAACAAACGAGGAAATTAGAGAAATCGCCAATCAACCACTAATATCTTCAGTAATAAAGAAAAGACGATGGTCATACGTTGGACATGTGATGAGAAGAGATAATAATCGAATAGCAAAGCAAGCCCTCATATGGGAAACAACAGGTAAAAGAAAAAGAGGAAGACCCAGGGAGACACTGAGAAGAACATTGATGAGAGAGGCAAGAGCAGCAGGAATCGGCTCCCTCAATGAGATAGAACTGCTTGCACAGAACAGAGACAGATGGCGAGATTTGATAAAATATCTTTAAAAGAAAACTGCTAGAACAAAAATTCATATAGGAGAAGGTGTATCTTGGTCTACGCCCTATGGGCCGGTTACGGCTCGAAAGGTCAATAGATAGATAGAATTGAGAAAGAGAGTTCATCAGTGCTATATAGAACCAATTTTGACCTATGGAAGCGAATCATGGACAGTGGACAAACAAATGAAAAGACGATTAGAGGCCACAGAGATTGGATTTCTCAGAAGAATGTTGAAAGCCCTGGACAGCTAAAAAGACCAATGAGGAAGTTCTCAAAGAGGCCAACACAAAAAGGGAGCTCTTAAAAAAACATCAGAAAGAAGCAATCAACATTTTTCGGGCACATCATGAGATGAGGGAAAGTTGGAATACTTGGTTACAAATGGCAAAATAAAAGGAAAGAGAGATCGCGGGCGACAAAGAGAGAAAATACTGAATAGCTTGGTGTCATGGCATGGAAAACAGTCAACAACAGAACTGATACGATGCACTGTGGATAGAATATTGTGGAGGGACATGATTGCCTATGCCAACCGGTATGGCACATGATGATGAAAGGTGGAAAAATCTGGTCACTAACACCATATTCCGCATACGCCTAGCAAGGCAAGGGAGGGAATCTTTATTTTTTACTTACATAAGCAGTATATGTTAAAGGTGCTTTTAAAGATTGACAAGTTCTTTTTCTGTACCTACTAGTTCATTGTGTCATCAACAAAACAGAACGTTGGTGGTAAATATTTTGCCTCTTATGTTGACTATGCTTTTGTGATCTTATGGAATGTCAGTCATAATTCACTGTCGGGTGTCGAAGGGGAGTAGTTGATAGTGAACTGGTCTACTAAAGACAAGAGGTCAGACCTGATCAATGGTTTCTAGGTTCTCTCAGTTTTTATTGAGTCCTGGATTTTTCTAGGAAAGACAGATGGTACTGGCTTAATGCTGACCACCTAATCCCAAAAAATGTGCTGATGGTCACAGAAATATGGGCTTTATCAGCGTTCTCTTTATATGCTACAGGGCATGATAAGGTTCTTTAAATGTTGATAAATCATGATAAAAAGACATTGAACAAGGTTGGCGGGATGAGGCATATACATGATGATTAATAAAGAAGACATGACCTTAGGCAATATAGAGTTAGTTGTTAGATATCTATTTTGTAAACAAGGATTTGAGATATGTTAAAAATGTATAGTATTAATAATTAATTTGTTATTAAATAAAAATAAAATAGAGCTAAACTAGAGAATAGATGTAACAATGTAAACTAAATTATTAAACACATGACAACAATCATCACAAATAAAAATGCTACATGTGATACAGAAAGTGCAATATTAAATACAATCTTTTTGCCAACATTGAACAACCAGTGTTTATGTAAACATTAACAGAAAAATACCGCAATAGCCTAAGTGAGATGTCTTAGAAGAATACTAGGACAATTTACGATTGAACATTCTAGAAAGTAATTTTTTAATGTTTACCATGAGCTGGGTAATGCTTCTTCTTAAGAGTTCACCCGTTAAGTGGACATGGGTGCATTGTGTTGATAGTTTACAACAAAGCTGCAATATCACATGAACTCTTTCCGTACGGAAGCTTTTTATCAATGCAACAGAAGAGATTTCAGAGACAAAATTGTTAATGCTTTTAAGAATCAATATTTATTTATATTTATTAAACATATAACCTATTATATGTGAAATTTTTGGTAATTGAACAAGGTATTAGATTTCACTAATATCAAGATAATACAATACATGTAAAAAGAATATGTCTTGATAACGGTTCACACTAATCAAACTGAAAGTGACGCTCTATGCGGCGAAACGTACGGAAAGAGTTAAGTGGACATGGGTACAGTGTGTTGATAGTTTACAACAAAGCTGCAATATCCCATTAAGTGGTCATGGGTGCAGTGTGTTGATAGTTTAAAAACAAAGCTGCAATATCCCATTAAGTGGACATGGGTACAGTGTGTTGATAGTTTACAACAAAGCTGCAATATCCCATTAAGTGGACATGGGTGCAGTGTGTTGCTATTTACAACAAAGCTGCAATATCCCATTAAGTGGTCATGGGTACAGTGTGTTGATAGTTTACAACAAAGCTGCAATATCCCATTAAGTGGTCATGGGTACAGTGTGTTGATAGTTTACAACAAAGCTGCAATATCCCATTAAGTGGACATGGGTGCAGTGTGTTGATAGTTTACAACAAAGCTGCAATATCCCATTAAGTGGACATGGGTACAGTGTGTTGATAGTTTACAACAAAGCTGCAATATTCCATTAAGTGGACATGGGTGCAGTGTGTTGCTAGTTTACAACAAAGCTGCAATATTCCATTAAGTGGACATGGGTGCAGTGTGTTGCTAGTTTACAACAAAGCTGCAATATTCCATTAAGTGGACATGGGTGCAGTGTGTTGCTAGTTTACAACAAAGCTGCAATATCCCATTAAGTGGTCATGGGTACAGTGTGTTGCTAGTTTACAACAAAGCTGCAATATCCCATTAAGTGGTCATGGGTGCAGTGTGTTGCTAGTTTACAACAAAGCTGCAATATCCCATTAAGTGGTCATGGGTGCAGTGTGTTGCTAGTTTACAACAAAGCTGCAATATCTGCACTTTCTAGCCCAACACATCTGTCTTCGGCATAGATGGGGATATTTGCTTAACAGTTTTTGATCAGCCAATTTTGGCCTACTCTTTTAGATTTGTAACTGCCAGTGGTTCTTTAACGTGCATGAGTGCACACAGGACTCCTATTTTTCACCATTTTTCGAGAGGGCTAGACATCAGATCTCACTACCCATAGACCACTGGAGGGTTAAACTATGAAGACACCATGGGTTTGATTAAAAATTTTCACCACCTGTGGTGGGAATTAAATCCACAACCTTACGCTCCAGAGGCCGACGTCCTACCTGAAGACCATGCAGTCCTGGGTAATTCATTAACTGCCATATCTCGTATGAACTCTGTTATGTCTAAATTAAGCTACTTTTGTGTGGATGAGGGTCACAGAAGTCATACGTTATCTGCCTTATCTTTGTTGTGTTTGGAGTTGAATGTTTTGTATTATGCTTCAATATTTCAATGCAGATCTCTTAAATGTTCAGATCATATAAATAATGAATAGTAATTCAAATATTGTTCATTTTTATGTTTCAGAATTCTAGATGTTCAGTGTGAAACATACAACCTGGAGCAGTTCTATTACCCTCTGCTTCTCACCGTTTAATTGATGGAGGGCAGACATAATGGTACCCCAAAGATGCGAGGTCGAGCCTTAACCTTGTCATGTCCAGAATATTCTCAAGCCATCCATCCTAATCAAATTAGCTCTAGAAACCGTGACAACCGTTTGAGCTTCCCTCCCCCATTTAGTTTATATGAGGAACAAGAAGTGCATAAGGTAGGTACTTACCACATACTATGTGTTACTTACATACTTTTTTTTCTTCAGTCCTGCAAATTTAACCTGCTACCAAGATGGGGATAGAAAATGAGCCACCTGCTTGGTCAACACCAGTTGTTGCAAGTGTCATGAATTTTCCTCTAAACTTACATACATTCTGTCTTTGATTTGTCATCATTTTCCTTCTTGTAGGGTGCATGTCAGTCAGAACTGTTAAGCCCACCATGTCCGTGGTCTCTGTCTTGAATGAACTAAAAACTACAAGGAAGACTTCTCCTACCAGGACAGGGTGGGTGTAACAGGTGGAACTGTTACACCACTAGAAAATGCCCACAATTCCAATGACTAGGGAATCCATCAAGTAAGCTCATTCAAAGCTCTATCTATGGGGAAGGACATTCTGCAATACAAACCTCTGCTACTTGCAGTAACTCTTTGGAAAAGAAAAGGCTTTGGGAGAACACATCTCTGTTAACCATATACATGGCCCTTTTCATCTTAGATGGTTTAGTGGAGGCTATTGTGTATATTTTTTTTTTAGGGTTTGTTTTTGTTGAACAGCTTCTCTTATGGCTGATTGACATATGCACTCGCCCTCTGCCTGGGCACAGAATATAGAGATAGTGCTTTACCCATTCGCACTATCCCCTTCCCAAATTCATTTAAAGAATTTTCGAAGGAAGGATAAGGTCCATACGTTTGGAATTGAAAGAAGGTGCAGGGGATGCCAGAAAGATGGTTAACGCCACCTATTGCCTTAGGGCCCCTACCTCCTGATTGGATCCATGCTCTGGGTGAACTCCCATAACCTTTGATTCTAATTAAAATCTAGTTCACAAGGTAGTGGAGGGTTTTGAGATTGAAGTTTCCTGTCTTCTAGATGGGTTGCTAGCCAAGATTTACAAGTCCTGTCTACCCAGAGAGATATCTAAAGATACACCTTTTGTTAACCATATGATGTTTACTGATCACACAAAACACTGTCATTGTTTCTTCTTAGAAATAAGTATAAGAGAGAATGTATGAGAGTCCATATTTGTGCTTCCAAAGAAAACATTATTCCAAGAAACATCTGAAAAAGGCCTGCCCCATATTTGTTGGAAAAGTAGGCAGATGAGCTATTAGTTAAAATATGTGAAGCTTGTTGTTTGCACACAAAATCAGATCCCCAAACTTATGCCAGATAAGAAAAATCTACTTTTTCAATTCCTCATATCTTCTTTTAGATACTGAGGGAGATGCAAAGTTCTTGTTCATGCTTTTCTGGCAGTCTCAACCATTTTTATGTATGTATGAATATCTTTGATGTTTTCACTCTATCTTATCTTATATCGGCAATCTCAACCATTGTCATGTATGTATTTTTTTTTTACGTTACCAGCTTTCACCTCTGGCGAAGTCCCTAAAGACTAAGAGCTGAATTTTGCGTGTTAATCGTTTTTTCCTGGCAGCCGTGTGCACATGGTCTCTCACCACACAGGCAGATAACTCCGTCTTTGGAAGTACTCATATTTTTTCCGTTGATTCGTAATTGATGTTTCAAACCGGCCGTCGCTGCTGAGACCAGGGATGGTTGTCGCAGAGAGAAATCATAAATAAAAATCCCTACTGGTGCAGCCAGGATTTGAATTCACAACCTCTCTGTCTCGAGACCAACGTTTTGCCTCAAGACCAACCAGTACTCCATCATGTATGTATGAATATCATTGATGTTTTTATCTTATCTTGCTTCTGCACCAGGCACCTTTTTTTTTGTATGGTTTGGGGTCACAAGATATCCTCTTCAATTCTGTATAATGTTTCCCTATACATATGTAAAGATTGATACTAAGTCAGTTCTTTTATAATGTTCCCAAATATGTTTTTGCACCCTCTAATCATTTTGGCTGCTTTCCTTATACTTTTTTTTTTGTAGTGACTGAATCTGATTTGTTGTGAGTGACCATGTTCAACATTGATAACATGTGGTTGATATAAAAATTCTGTTCTTTCCTTTAACCCTTCATTGAGGCCAGCTTCATAGGAAGAACAGTGACTTTTGCTGATGACATTCTGGTATATTGACACAGGGAAGAGACAGATGGGAAACTGCCTCCACGCTCCAAAAAGTACTCAATTGCATCCCTTTCTGGTGTGGAGTGTCAGGTCCATTGGTTAATCCTAATAAAGCATCAGTTGCATGGTTCTCCCTTAATAATCATATTGTTAACTCGGAAATACTGTTGGTACGAATGGGAATGGGAAAATTTGGCTCAACCAAAGATGTCTAGAAGTCGAAACTATGGAAAGTAAACAAAACTTAAGTAGAGATGCACACAGAAATAATGAGAATGACTAATAATGACAAAAAAGCTGCAGGAAACGGATGTATTGCAAACAAAGAGGGAAGAATGCTAACAGACAACAAAGATATAATAGACAGATGGCAAGAATATATAACAGAATTATTTCATGACGAAAGGGACAAAAAGCCAGATGTAAAATGTACATACAACTATAAAATCCTGAAATCTGAAGTAGAAAAAGATATAAAAACAATTAAAAACTGGAAAGGCAGCAGGACCTGACAATATACAGATAGAGATGATACAGGCTCTAGAAGATTTTGGCATCGAAGTGATCACAGACATATGCAATGACATATACCATACAGGATATATACCAAACGAACTAAAAACATCAACTTTCATTGCATTGCCTAAAAAGAGTGGTGCAGTTGAATGCAGTGACTTCAGAACAATAAGCCTAATGAGCCTTGTTACAAAAATGTTACTAAAAGTTATACAGGGAAGGATTTAGAATAAAATCAATACTGAATTAGATGAGCAGAAATTTGGATTCAGGAAAAACAGTGGCACAAAAGAAACCATATTTAGCATGAGAACATTGATTGTAAAGTACATAGAAGTAAACAAACCAATATATGCCTGCTTCATAGACTACACCAAAGTTTTTGATAGAATACACCATAAGCAACTTATAGAATGCCTAAAGGTTATAAATCTAGATGACACAGACATATGACTAATATGTAATTTGTACTGGGAGCAACAAGCAATAATAAAATATAACAAGGAGAACTCTACACCCATGGACATAAAAAGAGGAGTAAGACAAGGACGCATCCTATCACCAAGCTTGTTCAATCTATACACTGAGCAGATCTTTAAAAACATCTCAGATATTCCAGGCCTAAACATTAATGGAAAGATAATCAATAACCTAAGATATGCTGATGATACTGTTCTACTAGCAGAAAATCCTAAAGACCTACAACAATTGCTTAATGTGATAAACATAACAAGCATAAAATATGGACTAGATATGAATATCAAAAAGACTAAAACTATGATCATAAACAAAGAAAATTCTCAAGATCTACAAGTAAATATCACAGTTGAAGGAATACATCTGGAGACAGTTCAGAGCTACAACTACCTGGGACATACTATAACCAATGATGTAAAATTGAAATGAACAAAAGAATAGGTATGGCAAAAAGTAATTTTAATGCCATGAAAAATATACTAACAACAAAACAAACAACAGTAGGGCTGAAACTACGAATAGCAAAATGTTACATCTTCTCAATATTCCTGTATGGTGCAGAAACATGGACATTAGACAAGAAAACAGAACAGAAAATTGAAGCCTTTGAAATGTGGATTTATAGAAGAATAGGTATAATTGGATGGAAAGAAAAGAAAACAAACGAAGTTTTAAAACAATTAAAAATAAAAAGAGAACTACTAAATACAATTAAGACAAGACAAATGAAATTTTTGGGGCACGTTAAAAGGCACAACAGCATACTAAAAATAATATTCAAAGGGAAAATACAAGGTAAAAGAGGCAGAGGCAGACCAAGACTAACATGGACGAGTAACATCAAAAGATGGACAAGTCAATCTATGACAGCCTGCACAATCAAAGCAAGAAACAGAGTAGGATGGCGATCCATGGTAGCCAACCTTCGTTGCAGAGAAGGCACTTGATGATGATGATGACGAATGGGAGGTGACCAGGGACAGGTTCATGACGTACATCGGAGTTAAGTTTGATTGCAGCCTGTGTTTTCGGGGCCATGTAGACCATGTGATAACAAAATCCTGCAAAGGATTAGCCGCCCTGAAGGTCATGCCAGCTACCAACATCGAGCAGAGGCTACTTACCCTTCTGTTCCAGGGACTAGTCCTCGCACCAATCGAGTACGCTCTGGTAATTCTTACTGTCAGTACGACGCAAATTGACAGGCTGGAAAAAATACAGAATGAGCTTATGTGCTTTATCTTGGAGCATACAAGGGACACTCTCTGTGTAGCAATGAAGTATCTTCTTGACTTTCCAGTGATGGATAACAAGATCAAGATCTGGAGGGCACCAGCATACCTGAAGATAGGTGCAAATAAGGAGCATCCACCACGAGCTCAACACAGGGAAGGGTGTCAGGCTAAAAAGAGACAAATCATGGGTGGGCCGAGAAGAAGATGTCATCAAACAGGTCTGTGGGCTTACCAATATCAAAGCTGGCAAGGAGTGAATACCGGTGCCTACGTCATTCAGGGGGACATTCTCGTATGTTGTCACACTTGACAGGAAATGTAGGGAACATAACTCAGTCGTGGTCAATGTAGAGATCAACGGTCTCAACTGGGATAACACCAATGAGAAAGATGCAGTCATCTATACAGACAGATTTGTAATACGACTCAAAAGGAGTGCATGAGCATTTACAGTACGCTCAGCGGGCAGAATAGTCAAGGAAGACAATGGTGCATATGTTATGACCAGGAGTAGTATGATGATGGAGGTGATGGCAGTGACCAGGGCATTCATCTGGTTAGAGTCACAAAACTACAACCGCACCTGCATACTGAGTGATTCGATGAGCATTTTAAAAAAGTGGAGGCAGGCTGTGGGTTCCATGTGAGAGCTTTTCTGGTAATGCTTGTCATTGGCTTTCAAAGTGTGTGGCCTATCCATCCGCACCATCTTTTTCTTATCATTTCTCAAGCTGTTGGTTGATTTGTTCCTTTCAACATTTAATTATTTCTAGTATTTTCTTGCCATCTGATCTGAATTATCCTCCTTAAGCTGTTATCGGTAGGGAAGAACCAAGAGAATTTTTCAAAAGTATAAAAGCAATGAGAGTAAGAAATAATGATTATAACCCAACCACTATAATAAACGACAAGAACGGTAGACCAATCAGCAGCAGGAAAAACATAATAATCAGATGGAGAGAATACTTTAAGGAACTATTAAATCAGGGAAATACAAACGGAAGTACAGAGTTTAAACATAGGCAGTATGATGAACAGGAACCGAATATACTTAAAGCAGAAGTAGAATGGGCTTTGAAGCAGAATAAAAAGAACAAAGCAGCTGGTATAGATGGAATAACAACAGAAATGCTACTAGCCTGTAAGGAAACAGATATAGATTGGCTTACTATCATATTCAATATGGCGCGGGAAGAAAGAAAAGTCCCAGACGATTGGCAAAAAGCTGTCATTGTCCCATTTTGGAAGAATAAGGGAAGTAAAAGGGAGTGTGAAATGTACAGAGGAATATCCCTATTGAGTCAAGTTGGTAAAATGTTTGCTAAAATATTAGAGAGGAGAGTAAGATACATAATAGAACCTCAATTAAGTAATAATCAATTCGGATTCAGAAAAGGCAAAAGCTGTACTGATGCTATATTTACATTGAGACAACTATGTGAAAAAACAATAGAATATGACAGAAACCTAAATATAGTGTTTATAGATCAGGAAAAAGCGTTTGATCGTGTGGACAGGAACAAACTTTGACAAACTTTAGAAACCTACGGGGTAGCAGGACAACTACTAGATAATATAAGGGCATTATATAAAAATAGTCAAAGTGCCGTTAGAACATCCGAAGGTCTGTCAGAATGGTTTCAGGTTACAGCAAGTGTAAGACAAGGATGTGTCCTCTCACCACTCCTCTTCATCATATATATGGACAAAATAAATCAGGAAACAATCAACAATAAGGACAAATCAAATAATAACATAGAGGTAGAAAACTCCAACATCAACGAGCTACTCTTCGCAGATGACCAATGCCTAATATATGAGGATGAAACCTGCTACAACAGCATTTAACATCTCTAGATAAAAGCTGTACAAACTACAGTATGAAAATTGACACAGCAAAAACAGAGGCAATAAGAATAAGCAAATTAAGACACCCATTAAACATCAAGATCAAAGATAAAGAAATAAAACAAGTAGAGGAATTCAAGTATTTAGGCACAATGTTCACAGAAGATGGAAAACTAGACAGAGAAATTGACATGAGAATACAAAAAGCAAATGCTGTCACATACCAGCCTTCACCATTGCTAAGACATCCAAACATTTCTATGCCAGATAAACAACAAATGATAAATAGCATCTTCATACCAACTTTGTGCTATGAAAGTCAAACATGGACCCTTACTAAATCACATTTAAGAAAGATAAATACATGTGAGATGCGTTGCTTGAGAAAAGTAACAAACAACACAAGAAGAGATATAATACCAAATGAAACCATAAGAAAAATAGTAGGAACAAAGCCCTGCCAAGAATATATAGAACAACAACAACTTAAATGGTTTGGCCACCTGGTCAGAATGAATCCTCACCAATCACCATCAAGGGCGTTCTTCTCGAGAATGCATGGAAAAAGACCAAGAGGAAGACCCAGAAGAAGATGGATAGATGTAGTGACAGAGACATGTAACAACAAAGGAAAATCACTAATTCAGACAATTCAAGCAGCACAAGAACGACAAATGATATAAATCACGACACCTTTTAGGTATCAGTGAAAGAGAAAAGAAGAAGAAGCAGTTATCATTACATGCCTCATAACAGGACACAATCGACTCCATAGTAACATGTACACAAAATTCAAGATTGGCACCTCAGCCACATGTACATGTGGACATGCACCCCAGACTGCTGAACACATACTACAAGACTGTACTGAATATAGTAAACTGAGGAAAATCACCTGCTCTTTGATATGCTACAAATAAAACCATATGGGCCAGCGCAAGATTTACAATAACCAGTAAAATTTATGTAAGAAATGACATTGCAGCTATAGACAATACTTGAGGCGAATGAAAGATAGATAGATGCTCCTTTAGCAAATGTTAATAAATGTTTGCTGTTTCCTCATATTCCTGGTTTGTGTTGTTCCTGATTCTGATCCACCAAAACAATTGATGTGATTGTGTTGATGTGATTGTCGTGATGATTTTATTAATCAATCTAAATTTGGTTATTAAGGACAGTCCTTTGACTCCATATATTCTTCAGCAATGTAAAAACACCTCTAACTTTTCCAGTAGTATAAAATGCAATATATTAAGTGTGTCTGTTTTTTGATGTTTTCTGTTGTAGAAGAGTGGCTGGCTTTCATAATATTTGGTTTCCCTTACTTTTATCTGATGGCTGCATAAATTGGTACTTGATTTTTCTGAGAATTTAGGGTAGCATGGTATGATGCCGACCACATCGCTAGTAAAATGTGCAAATCGCTAGAAAATGGGCAACTTGTCATTAAAATATTATGTGCACTAACATCATGTTCCCTATACACTATAAGGTGTGGAGGAAACCATTTACTTTTTGTTTACATTCTCTGATGGTTATTTTGTTTAAAAACCAGTTTACCACATTCGGATAATGCTGTTCTTAGGGAAAATCTATGTCTGGACATAGAATCCATAAAATCATAGGAAGAAGTTAGCATAAATAATGTTGTGGGATGTGATGAATAATGTGAGTCATGAAAACACTCAAAGACACAATTTGGTTAGTGGTTTAGAAAATGCTAAACAAGATGTACATTTATTAAGACCAGTTCCAGAGAGTGGTTTTGCTGTGTGGCAAAAGTAACACTTTGTGAAAATCTGTAGGCACCAAAACCAAGAAATGAAAATCATAACTGAAACATTTGATAAACACCAATCACAGATCCAGATACAAATGACACATTTCTAACCAGTTGAAGACTGATGAGACAGCAGGATGCTGCACAATTTAGATTGATTGAACAATGTACTAGAGCACATGCATTCTGATATGGACAAACTTAAACTAAGTAAAATTGTAGAATCAACTAAAATTCTACACAAAGCCCTGCACACATAAAAATTATTGTCAGAATTTCCTTGTTGCAAAGAAGACATTCAACATCAGTGACTACAATATTGTGGAGCCACATAATTGTAGACATGAATTATCTTCTTTTATTCACTATGAGCCTAAGACTGTCAATAAGATCTTTATCTCCACAAATGTCTTTTTTCTTGTCATTTCGCTCATATAGAATGCAGTCATATATAGCTAGTTTTCTTGTCATTTCGCTCATATAGAATGCAGTCATATATAGCTAGTTTTCTTGTCATTTCGCTCATATAGAATGCAGTCATATATAGCTAGTTTTCTTGTCATTTCGCTCATATAGAATGCAGTCATATATAGCTAGTTTTCTTGTCATTTCGCTCATATAGAATGCAGTCATATAGAGCTAGTTTTCTTGTCATTTCGCTCATATAGAATGCAGTCATATAGAGCTAGTTTTCTTGTCATTTCGCTCATATAGAATGCAGTCATATATAGCTAGTTTTCTTGTCATTTCGCTCATATAGAATGCAGTCATATAGAGCTAGTTTTCTTGTCATTTCGCTCATATAGAATGCAGTCATATAGAGCTAGTTTTCTTGTCATTTCGCTCATATAGAATGCAGTCATATAGAGCTAGTTTTCTTGTTATTTCACTTATATAGAATGCAGTCATATAGAGCTAGTTTTCTTGTCATTTCGCTCATATAGAATGCAGTCATATAGAGCTAGTTTTCTTGTCATTTCGCTCATATAGAATGCAGTCATATAGAGCTAGTTTTCTTGTCATTTCACTTATATAGAATGCAGTCATGTAGAGCTAGTTTTCTTGTCATTTCGCTCATATAGAATGCAGTCATATAGAGCTAGTTTTCTTGTCATTTCACTTATATAGAATGCAGTCATATAGAGCTAGTTTTCTTGTCATTTCGCTCATATAGAATGCAGTCATATAGAGCTAGTTTTCTTGTCATTTCGCTCATATAGAATGCAGTCATATAGAGCTAGTTTTCTTGTCATTTCACTTATATAGAATGCAGTCATATAGAGCTAGTTTTCTTGTCATTTCACTTATATAGAATGCAGTCATATAGAGCTAGTTTTCTTGGGTTGAAAATGAATGTAAAACAATGTTTTTAACCGTCTTTTAAACATAATTATGCGAAGTCAAATGTAGGGTAAAATTGTATACGTTCTCAGCTTTGGAAACTGACTTCAGAATTGAGTACTAAACACTAAGATAATGCAGACAAATTGGATAAAGCTAAATTATACATTGCATTAGATTTATAATTTTATTATTTTGTAATTTTTCCTTAAAACAAAAATAATCTTTTGATGGACTGCTATCTAGTTATTTAATATTTGGCTATTTCCTGTTACTTGTTACATTGTGTTATTCTTTCCAGCGCTCAAAAAGAGAACTAACCCTGTATTAATAATGTACCTCTGGATTCTTACCTCCCTTTTCACTAAATTTGAGTTGTATTATGAACTAAGAGCATCCAATAAACCCTGGACACTGTAACAAAGGCAGCAATCTGTTTACCATTTCAGCATTACCATAGCCATTAACAGGTGTGAACACTTCCGTAGTTGCTCAAATCACATCCTCAGTATGCCCAACAGCGTTCAACAACCCCAGCACTGTTTTAAGTCCTCTTATGCACTTAACTAAGCCTCACGTTTCTGGCTGTACCCATCTGTTTCACCATCCGATGAGTAATGTGGACTCATGGTTGTCAAAGTCATGTGCCCTTCCTGTAGGACGTTAATAATGTCCTGATATTTTAGTTGATCATCTTCGACGACAGCACAGTTAGATAGCCTGTCCACTCTTTCATTTCCCTGGGCATCTGCATGGACATAGACAAAGGTGACTGCACCGTTCATTTTTGTAATGAATCTACCCACTATCATACTCATCGAATCACTTAGTATACAGGCATGAGTATTTCATTGTGCTGTGGTAAAGTGCTGATTAACTGATTTAGTCACACAGAAAGGTGATAAAGTTTGCATGCTTCAAATATGTATTCATAAATGCAACAAATACTGTATAATGTTAACACTGTAGTAAGTTTTATTACTCATACTCAGAATTGAAACCCCTAACTAAATACATGCCAAATGAAGATGTGAAATTAGGTACAAGACAACTTATGACACCAACTGTAAAACGAATCATAGATTATAAGCACAAAGGAAAAACTAAAATAAGTGAAAATAGGATACATATATATAAAGTTTCTGTGTGTTACCGGGGCCTCATTATGAGGGAAGTAAAGAATAGTGACACTATGACCTTCCAGGCACATCGTAAGAGGTGACTAAGGAGGTTGATCGATGGCTTGACAAGCTGTCATTGTAAAACATATTGTTATGGAAACAGCACCATAGATTTTAGAGCAGTGATCTCTGCAATATGTGCCACTTAGGCACGCAAGGTTTCTGTTTTTGAGATTGTGGTTCTGCCCTATGTGCCATCTTCGGCTCGAAAGGACAATAGATAGATAGATAGCCATTAACACAACACATCTCACTCCTCATTTTCTCTTTTATAGTTTCCCCAGTTGCCGCTATTATTGCTGAGTTTATCAAAACATTTAAAAGTGAGGCTTTTAGTGCTGCTCTCATCCTGTAACTTCACAATACTACCACAGTGTTTCCATTACCATTAGAGTGCTTCCATTATTGCTACAGTACTTCTATTACTGTCACAGTGCTTCCATCATCACCACTGTTTCTACCTCATATATTAACAAACTACTGCAACAGCCACTGGGATAATCCTGTCCATACAATTTAGTATAAATTTTATTTCAATGGATCCTTTTGTTCATGAGCCTAGAAAAGGTGAATTGTTCACGAATGGTCTCAGGCCTCCAATTACTTGCGTGGATCTACTGTCTTGATTATATCAAAGATATAACTGACACCTTGTGTTTTGAGTGGCCTCCCCCTTGAGGGTAACAACCTTGCTGGGCTTCATTTTGCGGTGACCATTTACTGATAGCAACAATAGAAAATTAAGCTCAAATAATCTGAGCAAAGTGTGCAAGGACCTTAATATGAAAATTAGCATAGAGAAAACAGAAGTCATGACTGAAGCAGGTAAAGAAAAGAAAGCACACATTTTCTTTGAGAACAAGGCATTAAAACAAATTAAAGACTTTAAATACTTAAAAATGTGTCTTATTAGCCAGTATGAAATTACAAACAGGGATTGACAACAGATACAGCAAAGCAAATCAAATAATTGGACATTTGGCTCATACTGAGTATTACAGAACATGTAACATCTAATACAAAGGTAACTCTATATTAGTTCCTCACAACACTATACTATTAGTGCTAAACTTGACATTCTTCTTCCTCTTCTTTCCTTCCTCATTTGCCTTTCAGCATTGGGGAGATATAATTTGCAGTCTTTTGCTCTTCTGTTCGCTTCTGCTGCTGTTATGTTTTCTAGTGCTTCTAATATTACGCCGATCCATCTTTTTCATGGTTGATCTTTGGGTCTGGTGTTTTTGCAATGTTTATTGAGGGCTTGTTGTATTGTGTTTTGATCACTCTACCTTGTAACATGGCCAAATCATTTTATCTGTTGTTTCTTTATATATTCAATGGCGAGGGTTATTCCTAGCTTTCTTTCTCAGTTCTTCATTTCTAATGTCTCTCAGGCTGTTTCCTGTTATTCGTCTAACACATTTAATCTCAGTAGTGGTTGTTTTTCTTATTGTTTGTGCATCTAGGGTCCATGTCTGGCATTAGTAGCACAACATTGGGATGAAGAACTTGGACATTAGCAGCAAAATAAAAATGCTGCATAGATGAGATGCCTTATAAGACTACTGGTGTGGCACGAAAGGACAAAATCAGGAAGAAATGAGGATATAAAGAAAAGAGTTGGAGTTCAGTGCTGAATCTTTTAGGCAACAACAAATCAAATAGTTTGGACAAGTAACATTAACAGACAGCATCCCTCAGTGGACCTCAACTCAAAGAAACAACAGGAGGATGGGAAAAGGTAGACCTAGCAGACAGTGGATTAATGAAAAAGCAGACATCACAATGAGCAGTAAGCAAGAAACACAACAAAGAGTACTCTCCATTTTCTCTCTACTCTGAAAAGCAGTAGAGAAAAGTAAATCTGCTGATATTAATAATGTCACATATATATTGATATTGTGAGCATATATCTTCTATCTGAGAGAAGTATCACAGTAAGAGCCAGCATCAGCTGAGACAAGTCCCTTATATCCAAGCTGTGATCAAATGAGATAATAACTTTCCCTAAATTTTTGCTTTGCTATTTTTAACTCAGACCAGAGCTTCATCGTCCATGTATCTGCCCCAATCTTTCTCTCTTGCCTTTTCTGGCATTCATTCAGTGACCACACTAAAGGAGTGAATAGGCCTTTTAATCATCCGTCCTTAAAAGGACATTAAGTGGGCATAGATGCATTGGTGTGCCGCCAAAGTAGAGATAGGGGGAAGGTTGCTGGTTGTCTCTAGACTGAACTTACCTATTTTAGCAGGTGGTACTGTGAGGCAAGAGCACTGGTAAACCCGACAAAGGCAGCTGTGACTTGGTTCTTCCTAAAAGAAAAGTACGAGACTTGAATCAGTGTCTTAGCACGCAAGTTTTCACCCATATGTGCTCGGCCACCTATCCTGAAGTGTTCAGAGGCCTCTGGATAGTGCCGCTTCAAGCATTAAAACTCACGATGTGAGATGGCATTCCACGATTTCCCAGAGTACTAGCTTTGTATCAATTTTTGCCAGCGGCTGGGTCGACTGCAGGGGAATTTTTTTTTCCAACCACGTTGTACAACTCACACTGCTTCCAGCGGGAATCGAACACGGGTTGTCCGAATGTCACTAGCCCAGTCGGGTGGTTTTCCCAACTAAGTTACCAAGACCCTCAAACAACCTCTCACTAAACATGTCAACACACCAACATCAATAGTGAGCATGGATTCACAGGTTGTTGTAAGGACCTAAAAAGTTGGGGTACCTGGGAATACAGCTTCATTGAATTCTTGCTTTCACCCAGCACATCGGTCAAGTGTTAATGAAGACTTTATCTGCATTTCATCTTTATCATTGCCCAGGAAATAATGTGCTGAAGGTCTATAAAAAATATGGACACTAACACCATATTCCCTATACGCTATGGGGCTCTTTACTTGTGTTAGAGAGATCCCACTATTGATTACTGATTTGCCTATATCACACTTTGTCTTGTTCACTCCCCAGTCTTTTCTAATCTCTACTATTCTCCTTCTTCATTTAATCACCTTCATGTACTCCTTATAATCTGTTCAGTGCCCCCAACTCAGTTCCCCCATCACTCTATTCCTTTCTCTACCAGTCTTCAGCTCTCCCTATCACTCTATTCCTTTCTCTACCAGTCTTCAGCTCTCCCTATCACTCTATTCCTTTCTCTACCAGTCTTCAGCTCTCCCTATCACTCTATTCCTTGCTCTACCAGTCTTCAGCTCTCCCTATCACTCTATTCCTTTCTCTACCAGTCTTCAGCTCTCCCTATCACTCTATTCCTTGCTCTACCAGTCTTCAGCTCTCCCTATCACTCTATTCCTTGCTCTCCCAGTCTTCAGCTCTCCCTATCACTCTATCCATTACTCTACAAGAATCTCCCTGTTTGTTTAATTTTACACCCACCCGCTTGCCATGTCTCTATCCATTATTCTGCTAAAATCCCCCCACCCCCACTTATTAACTGATTCACCCTCTCATCGTTCCCTCCTCTTGATAGATTCCTCTAGTACTCGGTGGTTTATAGGTGACACTTTAGCTGCAAGTTTCGTTCTGATTTATTATGTAATGATTCTTATTACGGTTTATTCTATTTGAGTAGTTAGAAAGAGAGATAATTAGAAAGTGAATTATAGTCTGCTTCACAAATTAGTCGATTGGGGCGTCAGTTAGTAATACAATAATGTGGCGCGTTCTAGTCATCCAGCTGAAAAAAAAAAAGAAATAGGTGGCACGCTCAATGAGTCTGATAAGAAGAAGAACATAGAGGAAGCTTGGCCAGTCACCTCATGTGCTCTAGTACTGGAAAGTTTAATTCTCCACCCCAAATCGGTATGTAAATGTATCACGGAACAGCTTTGACCATTAACAATGATTCCCAAACTGTTGACACCCATGACTCGCTTTCCCTCCTGATCCTACACCAGCGGCACCCCCGTGGCAGCTGCGACAGTATAAGTCGGGTAAAATGTGGACGGAATTAACAGTATCTCATAGAAACTCGTCTATGTACTGACAAATGTTAAACCTATGTGGATGTTGTCAATTTATGATTTCCATATCACTAGCAGAGGGAGCCGCGATAGCTCAGTGGTTAGTGAACTGGACTACAAAGGTCAAGAGGTAGGGTTCGATCCCAACCGACGGCTTCCGGGTCCACCCAGCCTTAAATGGGTATCGGATTTTTTTCTGGGAAAGTAAAGCAGCACGGGCGTAATACCGACCACATTACCCCAAAAATCATGTGCTGAAGGTCTGTAAAATATAGGGTCACTAACACCATATTCCCTATACGCCACTTGGCGTGACGGGGGTACTTTACCTTACCTTTTTTTTATCACTGGCAGACATAAAACAATATTATCGGCGCCCTTGCCAAAGTTTGGCGGTGCCCCTGGGGGCTTCGACGTACACCTTGGAACTACTGACCTACAATATTTCATGTCATTGATTCAGTTATTCTGAAACCACATTAACTGATTAATTATGTTGATGAACATCCGACATCACTGCATGCTTGGCAAGCGCATAGGTGCCTCTAACTTTCTAACAAGCAGCAAAGGATTTTAGTGATGTACTCCATGATGCACTGTTATACGTACGTCCACATTATCTGAAGTTTTGTTCCCGCTTGTTCAACGTTATGTTTAACATGCCTAGGGCGATATGTTGCAGGCGCATCCCCAAAAGGCGTCCAGTCAGTATCTCTCTCCAGACCATGGTTAGTTTCCCCACCGTTGGTGCCTTTAAGCCTAGCGCACCTTCTCCATTATTTGTTTATGTAAGACCGCAATTTCTGGAAATACTCTCTAAAGGTTCACCTCAAACAAGAAGCAGACAGATTCATAGAGAAAGGGAATACACGGCGAAAGAAAAGGAAAGAAAAAATAACATTTCTAGGGGCGAGAAAAATCTATAGTTAACTATGACTGACGGAGGCTACTATACTATACTATACTATACTATACTATACTATACTATACTATACTATACTATACTATACTATACTATACTATACTATACTATACTATACTATACTATACTATACTATACTATACTATACTATACTATACTATACTATACTATACTATACTATACTATACTATACTATACTATACTATACTATACTATACTATACTATACTATACTATACTATACTATACTATACTATACTATACTATACTATACTATACTATACTATACTATACTATACTATACTATACTATACTATACTATACTATACTATACTATGCTATGCTATGCTGTGCTGTGCTATGCTATGTCATGCCATGACATGCCATGTCATGTCATGCCATGCCATGCCATACCATACCATACCATACCATACCATGACTAACAACCCCAACCCGATCTCTCCCCTAATGAATTGACCTATAAATGCTTCTCGGTTTTTGAATCTTCTTCTTTCCTCTCTCAAATGCTTTCCAGCATCGAGGGGAGATATAATTTGCTGTCTTTTGCTCTTCGATTGACCTTTCCTGCTGCTATGTTTCTTAGTGTTTCTATATTCCATCAGTCCTTTTTCTTGGGTCTGGTGTTTTCGCAACGTTTATTGAAGGCTCGTTGTGTTGTGTTTTGATCTTTTTGCCTTATCACGTGGCCAAGCCAGTTTATCTGTTGTTTCGTTTATGTACTCTATGGCGAGAATTATTCCTAGCTTTTTTCTCAGTCCTGCATTTCTGATCTTATCTCTTAGGCTGTTTCCTGTCATTCGGCTAACATATTTAATCTCGATAGAGGTTATCTTTCTTATTGTTCTTGCATCTAGGGTCCAGGTGTGGCCCTGGTAGCACAAAGTTGGAATGAAGATTGTATTGTAGAGTGCCCGTTTTGCCTCAAGTTATTTCCTTCTTGAAATATAGTCGTAATAGTTGTCTTATGGTTTAACAATTTTTGTTGCATCTTGAGTCTATTTATGCTGCTAGTGAATTGTCGTTTGTCACTAAACTTCCTAGGTATTAAAATTCTTCCACTTGTTTTCGTTGTCTGCCGTCCGTCGTTATGTTGATCTTCTGTTTCTATTCTGCGATGTTCAAGACTCCTATTTTGTTGATTTTTCATGTTGTATTGAATGCATGTGCTGTTAAGTTCCTTTACATGTTCTTGTAGGTCTTCTATTTTCCCATGTATTAGTGCATGACCGTCTGCAAATAGAAGCTCGTTAATCTCCTGTTTCAAATGGGTTGGCTAACATACATATGTATACAGAGAACATGTATACCCATGTAAGTAATAAATAATAGAAGAGATAATACACACCCCTGTTTTCCTGATCTAACTTTAAAGTAGTTTGTGTAGCCTGCTGCTGTTCTGACTGCAGCTGCTGTTGATGTAGAGACTTTTAATTAGGTTAGTTAGATGTTGATTTACTCCGTATGTTGTTAGTATGGAATAACAATTGGAGGTCATAATATAAATAATCTAAGGTATGCTGATGATACAGTATTAATCGCTAATAGTGAAAATGAGTTACAAGAAATGTTGGACATTATAGTGAAGGAAAGCAAAAATAAAGGACTCAGCCTTAATGGCAAAAAGACAGAGGTAATGGTAACAACAAAGAAAAAGACATCACCTCAGTGCAAAATAAAGACAAGTGGAACAATATTAAAACAGGTAAATGAATTTAAATATTTGGGGACTTTGTTAACCTCAGATGGAAGATGTACAAAAGAGGTGAGATGCAGAATGGCTCAGGCAAAAGCAGCTTTCCAAAAATGAGGAAAATACTATGCAATCCATTTTTGACAATAGAAACAAGAAAAAGAGTTCTTAAATGTTACGTAGAGCCAGTCTTAATATACGGATGCGAATCATGGACAATAGGACAACAGACAATAAAATCGATGGAGTCTGTAGAAATGTGGTTTTACAGAAGAATATTGAGAATACCATGGACAGCTAAGAAGAGTAATGAAGAGGTTCTGAGAGAGGTCAAAGCAAAAAGAGAGCTAATTTCCAATGTTAGGAAGAGACAATCATCATTTTTTGGCCATGTAATGAGAAGAGAAGATCACTTTATCTATCTTGGAAGTCACATTGATCGAGAAGGGGATACGAGCAAAGAAATTAGAATCAGACTGGCTAAAGCAGCAATGTCTTTCAGAAGCCTTGAAAAGTTGTGGAAATCAAAACTCATTAGCACAAACACAAAACTTAGGCTATTCAAATCAAATGTACTATCAACCCTTACGTATGCGTGTGAAAGCTGGAAAACAACAAGAGATATAGAAACAAAGTTGAACGCATTCGAAAATAAATGTCTAAGGAAAATACTTGGTATAGAATGGAACGAATTCAAAACAAACGAGGAAATTAGAGAAATCGCCAATCAACCACTAATATCTTCAGTAATAAAGAAAAGACGATGGTCATACGTTGGACATGTGATGAGAAGAGATAATAATCGAATAGCAAAGCAAGCCCTCATATGGGAAGCAACAGGTAAAAGAAAAAGAGGAAGACCCAGGGAGACACTGAGAAGAACATTGATGAGAGAGGCAAGAGCAGCAGGAATCGGCTCCCTCAATGAGATAGAACTGCTTGCACAGAACAGAGACAGATGGCGAGATTTAATAAAATATCTTTAAAAGAAAACTGCTAGAACAAAAATTCATATAGGAGAAGGTGTATCTTGGTCTACGCCCTATGGGCCGGTTACGGCTCGAAAGGTCAATAGATAGATAGAATGAGAAGAGAACAACTTGAATATATTGTAACAACTGGAAAAATTGAGGGACGAAGAGATAGAGGGAAGCAAAGAGAAAAATAACAGATAGCTTAAGAGAATGGCTTGGCAGAAGGTCAACAACAGAAATGATAAATAGCTGTCGAGATCGAAAGTTGTGGAGAGACATGATCACCTACGCCACTAGGCCCGGTACTTGATGATGATGATGATGTTGTTAATATCTCCCACAGTTGTTTTCTGTTTACTCGGTCGAATGCTTTTTCCTTGTCAATGAAATCTGCTATGTACAAATTTTTATTGTGTTTTGTCGTCTTTTCTGTTAGCTGTTTTAAGGTGAATAGAGTGTCAGTACATCCTCTATTTTTTCGGAACCCCATTTGAGAATCGCTTAACTGTAGTTCTATTATTGGTCTCACAGCCTTTTTTCCTACAGTTTTGGCGTATAGTTTTCCTACATGGTTGAGACGGGAGTTACCTCTATATTGATTGCAGTCTCTTTTGCTACCTTCCTTTTCCCGGTTCTGTGCTGCTAATGTTATTTCTACTCGTATGTATGTTCTATCACTTGTGCTTTATTTCTTGGCGCATATTTGATCACTTCTTCGATTTCCTCTTTCATGATTTCCGGTTCAATGTTATGCATCATTGTGAGGTTTTTATTGTTATTGATAGATGTTGTCGTGTTCAATAGGTCTTCGAAATATTCTTTCTGTCTCTGTTGCTTATGTTGGTTACGTGGTATTGGCTGTCCGTCTTTGTCGTTTATGAGTTCAGTGGGATCATGACTTTTGGAAGCCTCTATCCCAAACACAATTTCAGAGTCACCCTTTTTGAATATTCTCAGCATCGAATGAGATTCATACACTATTGCGGATGAGATAATCATCTGAGAGCCGCACGTACCTCATGTCTTCACATTCTCGTGTGGATGAGATAACCATCTGAGAGCCGCCCGTACCTCATGTCTTCACATTCTCGTGCGGATGAGATAATCATCTGAGAGCCGCACGTACCTCATGTCTTCACATTCTCGTGCGGATGAGATAACCATCTGATAGCCGCACGTACCTCATGTCTTCACATTCTCACGCGGATGAGATAACCATCTGAGAGCCGCACGTACCTCATGTTTTCACATTCTCATGCGGATGAGATAACCATCTGAGAGCCGCACGTACCTCATGTTTTCACATTTTCACGCGGATGAGATAACCATCTGAGAGCCGCACGTACCTCATGTTTTCACATTCTCATGCGGATGAGATAACCATCTGAGAGCCGCACGTACCTCATGTCTTCACATTCTCATGCGGATGAGATAAAAATCTGAGAGCCACACGTACCTCATGTCTTCACACTCTCATGCGGATGAGATAACCATCTGAGAGCCGCACGTACCTCATGTTTTCACATTCTCATGCGGATGAGATAACCATCTGAGAGCCGCACGTACCTCATGTCTTCACACTCTCATGCGGATGAGATAACCATCTGAGAGCCGCACGTACCTCATGTCTTCACACTCTCATGCGGATGAGATAACCATCTGAGAGCCGCACGTACCTCATGTTTTCACATTTTCACGCGGATGAGATAACCATCTGAGAGCCGCACGTACCTCATGTCTTCACATTCTCATGCGGATGAGATAACCATCTGAGAGCCGCACGTACCTCATGTCTTCACACTCTCATGCGGATGAGATAACCATCTGAGAGCCGCACGTACCTCATGTCTTCACACTCTCATGCGGATGAGATAACCATCTGAGAGCCGCACGTACCTCATGTCTTCACACTCTCATGCGGATGAGATAACCATCTGAGAGCCGCACGTACCTCATGTTTTCACATTTTCACGCGGATGAGATAACCATCTGAGAGCCGCACGTACCTCATGTCTTCACATTCTCATGCGGATGAGATAACCATCTGAGAGCCGCACGTACCTCATGTCTTCACACTCTCATGCGGATGAGATAACCATCTGAGAGCCGCACGTACCTCATGTTTTCACATTTTCACGCGGATGAGATAACCATCTGAGAGCCGCACGTACCTCATGTCTTCACATTCTCATGCGGATGAGATAACCATCTGAGAGCCGCACGTACCTCATGTCTTCACATTCTCATGCCTGAAATGTGAGATGCTCCATGAAGATCCAGCTTCTTCTAATCACTTTGAATGTATAAAAAAAATGTGTATTTTTTATCTTCATTGAAAAGACACAACTAAGCAAATCTGCTAAAGTATCATTGACAAACTACTGTGTATTTATTACAGAGCATTGAGATCAACACACATGTTCTCGCCACATCTTATATAGTTGATCGTAGTGTTCTTTGTTGAACAGAAAATGTAAGTTTTGATAGGGAGGCTAATGTATCATGACATCTTTACACCCAGACACGGTCACATTTGAAGCAGGAACTAAAGTAGCACTATTAAGATGTTGTGAGTGTCGTGTTGACTCCGTCTCCACATTGTCCGACACCCTTCCACTCCGTGACTACAGCAGATCGTTAACCCGATGGCCCACTTTTATCCTCACTGCCTTCTCCTTCTGATCGTTATTGTATCCCACGTGATTTATTTCCACACTTTTTCCAGTATAATTTTTAAAATAATTCCAGCTCCTGAAATGTCACAACAGTTTACACACAAGTTTCAAGAGAGTTCTCTTCCCAAGTTTCCATGGCAACCATCAATGTGAAATTGCTTAGAATTTTTGTGGTGGTTTTATAAAAACTTGTAACCGAGGAAAGCACCAGATTAAAGTCAGCTTTTATGTTGTGATTTTTCTTTCCTGCAATATTTCCCCCACCGTTCTTAATTAGCTCTACTGTTTTTTTTTGTCAATACAATTGTCTTTCCAACTTCAAGCCGTTCATATACACATAGCGTTATTGTTTGTTCCTACTGCTCTTCGTGCATGTTTTAAACTATTGATTTTTCTCTCTATCTTTGTACATAGCTCGTTATGAGCAGGTCTGTGAGTTTGGTCTCTTTAATTAACTAGCTTCTTTCTATATTTCAACATTTCTGACCGTCCTCAGCTCTGCTATATTGCTGATATTGTAAATAGCTGGCGTTTCAAACCTCAGTACGTTTTGTTTTCTTAAACGCCACGACACGTCACGAAGTGAGAAAAGCCCGTTATTGATAAAATACCTTCATATTTTGAACACATATGGTAAAGCAATATA
The DNA here is from genome assembly GCA_032433765.1 of Megaustenia siamemsis. Classification (NCBI taxonomy): domain Eukaryota; kingdom Metazoa; phylum Mollusca; class Gastropoda; order Stylommatophora; family Ariophantidae; genus Megaustenia; species Megaustenia siamemsis. The sequence continues at coordinate 77,330,033 of JAVIAB010000156.1, read as the reverse complement.
AAATAGGGAAATTATGTACTGTCGTGAATATATAATGTTGCTACAAATCATCATCCTCATCATCAGGTGCCATAAATGGCGTAGGCTATCATCTCTCTCCACATCACTCGGTTCATGCATGTCATAATTTCAGTACGTGATCTTTTATTGAGCCGTTTTGATAAGCTCTTCAAACTCTCAGGGAACATAACAGCGCCAGAGGAGCAAAAGACCGAAAATTATATCTCCCCTCGACGCTGAAAGGCAAATGAGGAAGGAAAGAAGAAGAGTATATGTTCAATATTTTTTTTTTCTCTTGGTTTTCCTCTGCCCTTCTTTCTATTTATTTTGCCTGTTGTTATAGCATTCTCAAAGCCTTCTTTTCTCATTACATTACATGTCCGATGTATGTAGATTGTCTCTTCCTTATGCTTTTGATATTCTGGTTTCTCCTGCTCGTTGTAAACATTCTTCATTCGTATTTGTTACTATCCATGGAATTCGTAGCATTCTTCTGATGAGCCACATCTCAACTGCCTGTTTAGTGTTCTCTTACTTATCCTCCACGACTCACATCCATATAGTAGAACAGGTTCAATGTAGCACTTTAGGACACATTTTCTAACATTAATTGACAATGATTTGTTACATAGATGCTTTTCATAAAATGGAACACTGTCCCTATTCTGTTTCTAATTCCAGCATTGAATCTGCCATTGATGTTGTTACAAATAGCCGTTTAGATTTCGAAATAATGACATTGAAGAATTAAGTAGAAATATTGAAGAAATGAATGGAGCCGCGATAGTTCAGTGGTTAGTGAACTGGACTAGAACAAAGGACTAGAGGTCGGGTTCGATCCTGACCGACGGTTTCCAAGTTCACCCAGTCTTAAATGGATACCGGATTTTTTTCTGGGAAAGTATAGAGGCACGGACGTAATACCAACCACATTACCCCAAAAATCATATGCCGAAGGTCTGTAAAAATCATGGTCACTAACATCATATTTCCTATACGTCACATAGATAACTATAGTAGTTTCCGTCAGTCATAGTTGTCTATAGTAGCTTCCGTCAGTCATAGTTGACTATAGTAGCCTCCGTCAGTCATAGTTGAGTATAGTAGCCTCCGTCAGTCATAGTTGAGTATAGTAGCCTCCGTCAGTCATAGTTGAGTATAGTAGCCTCCGTCAGTCATAGTTGACTATAGTAGCCTCCGTCAGTCATAGTTGAGTATAGTAGCCTCCGTCAGTCATAGTGACTATAGTAGCTTCCGTCAGTCATAGTTGACTATAGTAGCCTCCGTCAGTCATAGTTGAGTATAGTAGCCTCCGTCAGTCATAGTTGTCTATAGTAGCTTCCGTCAGTCATAGTTGACTATAGTAGCCTCCGTCAGTCATAGTTGAGTATAGTAGCCTCCGTCAGTCATAGTGACTATAGTAGCCTCCGTCAGTCATAGTTGACTATAGTAGCCTCCGTCAATCATAGTTGACTATAGTAGCCTCCGTCAATCATAGTTGACTATGAATTTTGCACCGCCCCTAAGAAATATTATTTTTCTCTTCTCGCGCCGTGTTTTCTCTTTTTCTATGAATCTGCCAGCTTCTTGTTTGAGTTGCAGCTTTAGAGTGTGTTTCCAAAGATTGCGGTCTGCAGCTATCTCTTCCCAGGCTGCAGGGTTTATGTTCAGGGTCTTCATATCACGTTTACCCACGTCAATAAATCAAAGTTTTGGACGTGGACGCTCCCTAGTTCTTTTACCATCTTTTGGTTGTCCATAAAGTATATCTTTTCGTATGCGGCCATCTTTCATATAGTGTAAGTGGCCAAGCCAGCGTAACCTGCGTTGTTTGAGTAGAGTGTAGATGTTCGGGAGGCCTGTACGAGTGAGTACCTCCACGTTTGTCACTTTGACCTTACTAACTGAAAGCGCTATTTTACTCACTCTGTTGCGTTTTCCTCCCCCCCCCCCCCCCCCCAACTTTTCCCTCTACCTTGTGCTCCCCGCCTCCCATTTTGAGTTCCACCGATCTCCGCATTGTGCGCTGAACTGCAAACCTCTACATAACTCACTTGTAGAACATGCGTGGTACCGAGGAAACACCATCACTAACTTGATCTACAACAGTGCTTGCCTCAGTCAAATGTAGTCCATAAAAAAAAAAAAGTAAAGTACCCCTGTCACGCTAAGTGGCGTATAGGGAAATATGGTGTTAGTGACCCTATATTTTACAGACCTTCAGCACATAATTTTTGGGGTAATGTGGTCGGTATTACGCTCGTACTGCTTTACTTTTCCAGAAAAAAATCCGGTACCCATTTAAGACTGGGTGAACTCGGAAGCCGTCGGTTGGGATCGAACCCTACCCCTTGTCCTTTGTAGTCCAGTTCACTAACCACTGAGCTATCGCGGCTCCCAAATGTAGTCCATCCTCAACCAAATTACCACCTTTTGGCTCTTCGTATTTTCAGTTTGGTTCATTATTTATTTCCTCAATAATTCAATTCCGATCAGGAAAGATAACTGAGACTGCACCGTCTTCAGCATGGGAGATTTCTAATTAACAATTTTGGTCTGTCGAAGGCTGCTTTCGGCCTACATTTTTCGTCTTTTAATTGCCAATGAGTTATTTAACGTGCGCAGGATGTACACGGAACTTCCTGATTTTAGCCGTTATCAGGGTGGGTTGGATATCAGATTTCACTATCCAGATACCAGGGGCTAGTCAAGCCACGGGAGTTTATAAAAAAAAAATGCACGGATTTGAAATGAAAAGTTCCTGTCTCTTGTGGCTAGATTCGAACCTGACCCACCTTGTTCTGAGGCTGTTGTTATACCTCTAGACCACAGAGTTGCCGCAGATTATGATGCTATGTTCTAGAGATGTTCTGTGTGGACGTAGAGAATTTTAGCGTGATACAAATCACATAACCCAAGATATGTGCCAATAGAGCAGTATGTGCTCAAACACTACATACCCCAATGCGCCGTATGGAACGACAAGTGCCTATTACTTTTTTTTTTTTTTTTAAATTAGCAACTTCATTTGGTTTTTAATGGAAAGGTTTTATTTTTTATGTAATGAGTTTCTTTTTTTTTTTAAAGTAACAATTGGCACCGTTTTTTGTGTTGGCGGTTTGTTTTATTTCATGTTTGTTAATAGCTGTTTTGTATTAACATTTATCACCGCCTTTTAAAAATCACTGCCCTATCAGATCCCGGTTATTATTTGTAGCGGTTCCACCCAACCAGGCAACTTACAGGTTATGTGTCGATTATTTAACTTCCCCAGCCAGTTCCTGGTCACGTCAACCAGCACCACATCAAACGCTAGAACGCCTGCACTATCAGAGACGAATATAGCATAAGTCAATATACAATAGCAATTACGTTACTAGATAAACATTAAAAGGAAAGAAGTACGAGTGAATGAATAATATAGGAGTCAATAGAAGTGGTCAGTGAGAAGGTACGAGGTGTTAAGGTGAGGTAGTTTGATTGGTCGATGGGAGCAATTTTTACTTGGTTGGTTGGGCAGTGTGAGAGATGATTGGCTGAGTAAATGAGAGTAGTTACTTGATTAATTATGGTTGATGGAAAATTAAGCAGTGAATTGATGAGAATTTTACTTGGTTGATTATCCAATGGGTGAGCTGGTTATTTGGTTGATTATCCAATGGGAAAGCTTGTTACTTGGTTGATTATCCAATGGGAGAGCTGGATACTTGGTCGATTATCCAATGGGAGAGCTGGTTACTTAGTTGATTATCCAATGGGAGAGCTGGTTACTTGGTTGATTATCCAACGGTAGAGCTGGTTACTTGGTTGATTATCCAATGGGAGAGCTGGTTACTTGGTTGAATATCCAATGGGAGAGCTGGTTACATAATTGATTCCTTAATGCCAAAGCATGTTGTTTGGTTGATTGGTTAATGGGAGAGCTGGATACTGGTTTATTGGTCAGTTAATGAGATGGCTGCTTCGTTGGTTGGAGCGATGGAAAAGGTGGTTAATATATTGGTTGGATCGATGAGAAAGGTGGTTACATTGTTGGTTAGGTAAGTAAGAGGTGGTTACATTGTTGGTTAGATAGGTGAGAGGTGGTTACATTGTTGCTTAGATAGGTGAGAGGTGGTTACATTGTTGGTTAGATAGGTGAGAGGTGGTTACATTGATGGTTAGATAGGTGAGAGGTGGTTACATTGTTGGTTAGATATGTATGAGAGATGGTTATATTGTTGGTTAGATAGGTATGAGAGATGGTTACATTGTTGGTTAGATAGGTGAGAGGTGGTTACATTGTTGGTTAGATAGGTATGAGAGGTGGTTACATTGTTGCTTAGATAGGTGAGAGGTGGTTACATTGTTGGTTAGATAGGTGAGAGGTGGTTACATTGTTGGTTAGATAGGTGAGAGGTGGTTACATTGTTGGTTAGATAGGTTAGATGTGGTTACATTGTTGGTTAGATAGGTTAGATGTGGTTACATTGTTGGTTAGATAGGTTAGAGGTGGTTACATTGTTGGTTAGATAGGTATGAGAGATGGTTATATTGTTGGTTAGATAGGTATGAGAGATGGTTATATTGTTGGTTAGGTAAGTAAGAGGACGTTACATTGTTGGTTAGGTAAGTAAGAGGTGGTTACATTGTTGGTTAGATAGGTAAGAGGTGGTTACATTGTTGGTTAGATAGGTGAGAGGTGGTTACATTGTTGGTTAGATAGGTTAGAAGTGGTTACATTGTTGGTTAGGTAGATGAGATGTTGTTATATTGTTGGTTAGGTAGATGAGATGTTGTTATATTGTTGGTTAGGTAGATGAGATATTATATTGTTGGTTAGGTAGATGAGATATTATATTGTTGGTTAGGTAGATGAGATATTATATTGTTTGTTAGGTAGATGAGATATTATATTGTTGGTTAGGTAGATGAGATATTATATTGTTGGTTAGGTAGATGAGATATTATATTGTTGGTTAGGTAGATGAGATGTTATATTGCTGGTTAGGTAGATGAGATGTTATATTGTTGGTTAGGTAGATGAGATGTTATTTCATTGTTTGTTAGGTAGATGAGATATTATTTCATTGTTTGTTAGGTAGATGAGATATTATATTGTTGGTTAGGTAGATGAGATGTTGTTATATTGTTGGTTAGGTACATGAGATATTATATTGTTTGTTAGGTAGATGAGATATTATATTGTTTGTTAGGTAGATGAGATATTATATTGTTTGTTAGGTAGATGAGATATTATATTGTTTGTTAGGTAGATGAGATATTATATTGTTTGTTAGGTAGACGAGATGTTACATTGTTGGTTAGGTACATGAGATATTATATTGTTGGTTAGGTAGATGAGATATTATATTGTTGGTTAGGTACATGAGATATTATATTGTTGGTTAGGTAGATGAGATGTTATTTCATTGTTTGTTAGGTAGATGAGATATTATATTGTTGGTTAGGTAGATGAGATGTTATATTGTTTGTTAGGTAGATGAGATATTATATTGTTGGTTAGGTACATGAGATGTTATATTGTTGGTTAGGTACATGAGATGTTATATTGTTGGTTAGGTACATGAGATGTTATATTGGTTGTTAGGTAGATGAGATATTATATTGTTGGTTAGGTACATGCGATGTTACATTGTTGGTTAGGTAGATGAGATATTATATTGTTGGTTAGGTAGATAAGATATTACATTGTTGGTTAGGTAGATGAGATATTACATTGTTGGTTAGGTAGATGAGATGTTACATTGTTGGTTAGGTAGGTGAGATATTATATTGTTGGTTAGGTAGATGAGATATTATATTGTTGGTTAGGTAGGTGAGATGTTACATTGTTGGTTAGGTAGATGAGATGTTATATTGTTGGTTAGGTAGATGTGATGTTACATTGTTGGTTAGGTAGATGAGATGTTACATTGTTGGTTAGGTAGATGAGATGTTACATTGTTGGTTAGGTAGATGAGATATTATATTGTTGGTTAGGTAGATGAGATATTATAGTGTTGGTTAGGTAGATGAGATGTTACATTGTTGATTAGGTAGATGAGATGTTACATTGTTGGTTAGGTAGGTGAAAGAGGTGGTTGCTTTCTTGCTTGGTCGAAGATAAAGCAAGAGATGTGTTGTTGCATTATAATGTGAATAAATGTGTAGATGACACCACGCTGTAGGCAACGCCATAGATTACGCTCTCAGGACCAAGTATTTGCAACATTACAAGTTAAGCTATATTTAATTTAAAAAAGAAGAAACTTAACAGACAGTATAAACATAGTCCTTGTGAAAAGACTGTCTAAGCTAAGTTTCAATATTGTTGGCCAGGAAGAAATGTAAATCTGATACTGGTTCTGAAGCAGTTTCGCTAAAGTCATATTCTCAGTTTGAGACTGTGCATTTGATTCAGCTGAGCAAGAAATAGGTACTTGACTGGCTGAAACCATAGTAGCTGTGTAGTTAGGGAACTATACTTTTATGAACAAGAAATAGGTGCATGACTAGCTAGAGCCTTAGTAGCTGTGTGGTTAGGGAACTATACTTCTATAAACAAGAAATAGGCACAAGACTGGCTGGAGGCATAGTAACTGAGTGGTTAAGGAACTATACTTCTATGAACAAGAAATAGGCACAAGACTGGCTGGAGGCATAGTAACTGAGTGGTTAAGGAACTATACTTCTATAAACAAGAAATAGGCACAAGACTGGCTGGAGGCATAGTAACTGAGTGGTTAAGGAACTATACTTCTATAAACAAGAAATAGGCACAAGACTGGCTGGAGGCATAGTAACTGAGTGGTTAAGGAACTATACTTCTATAAACAAGAAATAGGCACAAGACTGGCTGGAGGCATAGTAACTGAGTGGTTAAGGAACTATACTTCTATGAACAAGAAATAGGCACAAGACTGGCTGGAGGCATAGTAACTGAGTGGTTAAGGAACTATACTTCTATAAACAAGAAATAGGCACAAGACTGGCTGGAGGCATAGTAACTGAGTGGTTAAGGAACTATACTTCTATAAACAAGAAATAGGCACAAGACTGGCTGGAGGCATAGTAACTGAGTGGTTAAGGAACTATACTTCTATAAACAAGAAATAGGCACAAGACTGGCTGGAGGCATAGTAACTGAGTGGTTAAGGAACTATACTTCTATAAACAAGAAATAGGCACAAGACTGGCTGGAGGCATAGTAACTGAGTGGTTAAGGAACTATACTTCTATGAACAAGAAATAGGCACAAGACTGGCTGGAGGCATAGTAACTGAGTGGTTAAGGAACTATACTTCTATGAACAAGAAATAGGCACAAGACTGGCTGGAGGCATAGTAACTGAGTGGTTAAGGAACTATACTTCTATGAACAAGAAATAGGCACAAGACTGGCTGGAGGCATAGTAACTGAGTGGTTAAGGAACTATACTTCTATGAACAAGAAATAGGCACAAGACTGGCTGGAGGCATAGTAACTGAGTGGTTAAGGAACTATACTTCTATGAACAAGAAATAGGCACAAGACTGGCTGGAGGCATAGTAACTGAGTGGTTAAGGAACTATACTTCTATGAACAAGAAATCAGGTTCGGTCCTGATCGACTGTTCTTAGGTTCACTCAACCTTTAAATGAGTTCTTGACTTTTCTGTACAGGTAAAATGGTAAGGTTCTGCCTGGTGTGATACCGACCACATCACTCATGTAATGTGTCGTATACTTTATAAAAAACATATAGGCACTAGCCTCTTATTCTCGTGGACCTAAAGACGTGGAGGGAAGCTTCTGTTTTGCTTTTAGCTTGGCTGGCAGCGTTGGGAATGTAATGAAAGAAAGGGACAACACTGTCCCAAAATGTCTAACTGCTGTACGGTAAGAGTGAATGTTTCATTTCCCTATTATTCACGTGTATGTTACGGGACATCCTTTACCTTGGTCTAAGAAATGTATTCATGGTGTCCCTAAAGTCTGGACACACAGGCAAAATTACTTAGAAATTGACTGAATGAGAATTTCCCCAATTGGATTGGATGACGTGGTCACGTGGAGTACATGAATATTTCATCTGTATGGAAAGACACAAATAATCAAATCAACTAAAGTATCAGTGAAAAGCAGTTGTGAAAGGGGACATCACTGTACTTTTGAGTTCTCTGACGATCTGGTCATCAGACGAGTCCAATCTACCATGTGACTTCTTTTCAGACAAAATGAAATCTTTTTATATGAGAGATATTGAAACATGAGAGATATTGAAACGTGAGAGATATTGAAACATGAGAGATATTGAAGCACGACAGATATTGAAACATGAGATATTGAAACATGAGATATTGAAATATGAAAGATATTGAAACATGAGAGATATTGAAACGTGAGAGATATTGAAACATGAGAGATATTGAAACGTGAGAGATATTGAAACATGAGAGATATTGAAACGTGAGAGATATTGAAACATGAGAGATTGAAACGTGAGAGATATTGAAACATCAGATATTGAAATATGAAAGATATTGAAACATGAGATATTGAAACGTGAGAGATATTGAAACATGAGAGATTGAAACGTGAGAGATATTGAAACATGAGATATTGAAACATGAGAGATATTGAAACGTGAGAGATATTGAAACGTGAGAGATATTGAAACGTGAGAGATATTGAAACATGAGAGATTGAAACGTGAGAGATATTGAAACATCAGATATTGAAATATGAAAGATATTGAAACATGAGATATTGAAACGTGAGAGATATTGAAACATGAGAGATTGAAACGTGAGAGATATTGAAACATGAGATATTGAAATATGAAAGATATTGAAACATGAGATATTGAAACATGAGAGATATTGAAACATGAGAGATTGAAACGTGAGAGATATTGAAACATCAGATATTGAAATATGAAAGATATTGAAACATGAGATATTGAAACGTGAGAGATGTTGAAACATGAGATATATTGAAACGTGAGAGATATTGAAACGTGAGAGACATTGAAACGTGAGAGATATTGAAGCGAGAGAGATACTGAAACATTAGAGATATTGAAACGTGAGATATATTGAAACGTGAGAGATATTGAAACATCAGATATTGAAATATTAAAGAGAGATATTGAAACGTGAGAGATATTGAAACATGAGAGATATTGAAACATGAGAGATATTGAAATGTGAGAGATATTGAAACGTAAGAGATATTGAAATGTGAGAGATATTGAAATATTAATAAGAGATATTGAAACGTGAGAGATATTGAAACATGAGAGATATTGAGACATGAGAGATATTGAAACGCGAGAGATATTGAAATGTGAGAGATATTGAAACATGAGAGATATTAACGTTGGAGATATTCAACATGTGAGATATTAACGTGAGAGATATTCAACGTGTGAGATATTAACGTGGGAGATATTCAACGTGTGAGATATTAACGTGGGAGATATTCAACATGTGAGATATTAACGTTGGAGATATTCAACGTGTGAGATATTAACGTGAGAGATATTCAACGTGTGAGATATTAACGTTGGAGATATTCAACGTGTGAGATATTAATGTGGGAGATATTCAACGTGTGAGATATTAACGTTGGAGATATTCAACGTGTGAGATATTAACGTGTGAGATATTAACGTGAGAGATATTCAACGTGTGAGATATTAACGTGAGAGATATTCAACGTGTGAGATATTAACGTGGGAGATATTCAACGTGTGAGATATTAACGTGTGAGATATTCAACGTGTGAGATATTAACGTGAGAGATATTCAACGTGTGAGATATTAACGTGTGATATATTCAACGTGTGAGATATTAACGTGAGAGATATTCAACGTGTGAGATATTAACGTGAGAGATATTCAACGTGTGAGATATTAACGTGAGAGATATTCAACGTGTGAGATATTAACGTGAGAGATATTCAACGTGTGAGATATTAACGTGGGAGATATTCAACGTGTGAGATATTAACGTGGGAGATATTCAACATGTGAGATATTAACGTTGGAGATATTCAACGTGTGAGATATTAACGTGAGAGATATTCAACGTGTGAGATATTAACGTTGGAGATATTCAACGTGTGAGATATTAATGTGGGAGATATTCAATGTGTGAGATATTAACGTTGGAGATATTCAACGTGTGAGATATTAACGTGTGAGATATTAACGTGAGAGATATTCAACGTGTGAGATATTAACTTGAGAGATATTCAACGTGTGAGATATTAACGTGGGAGATATTCAACGTGTGAGATATTAACGTGTGAGATATTCAACGTGTGAGATATTAACGTGAGAGATATTCAACGTGTGAGATATTAACGTGTTAGATATTCAACGTGTGAGATATTAACGTGAGAGATATTCAACGTGTGAGATATTAACGTGAGAGATATTCAACGTGTGAGATTTCAACGTGTGAGATATTAACGTGAGAGATATTCAACGTGTGAGATATTAACGTGAGAGATATTCAACGTGTGAGATATTAACGTGAGAGATATTCAACGTGTGAGATATTAACGTGTGAGATATTAACGTGTGAGATATTAACGTGAGAGATATTCAACGTGAGATATATTAACGTGGGTGATATTAACGTGTGAGATATTAACGTATGAGATATTAACGTGAGAGATATTCAACGTGTGAGATATTCAACGTGTGAGATATTCAACGTGTGAGATATTAACGTGTGAGATATTAACGTGGGAGATATTCAACGTGTGAGATATTAACGTGTGAGATATTAACGTGAGAGATATTCAACATGTGAGATATTAACGTTGGAGATATTCAACGTGTGAGATATTAACGTGAGAGATATTCAACGTGTGAGATATTCAACGTGTGAGATATTAACGTGAGAGATATTAACGTGAGAGAAATTCAACGTGTGAGATATTAACGTGTGAGATATTAACGTGAGAGATATTAACGTGGGAGATATTCAACGTGTGAGATATTCAACGTGTGAGATATTCAACGTGTGAGATATTCAACGTGTGAGATATTAACGTGTGAGATATTCAACGTGTGAGATATTCAACGTGTGAGATATTAACGTGGGAGATATTCAACGTGTGAGATATTAACGTGGGAGATATTAACGTGAGAGATATTCAACGTGTGAGATATTCAACGTGTGAGATATTAACGTGGGAGATATTAACGTGAGAGATATTAACGTGGGAGATATTCAACGTGTGAGATATTAACGTGGGAGATATTAACGTGAGAGATATTCAACGTGTGAGATATTAACGTGGGAGATATTAACGTGAGAGATATTCAACGTGTGAGATATTCAACGTGTGAGATATTCAACGTGTGAGATATTAACGTGTGAGATATTAACGTGGGAGATATTAACGTGGGAGATATTCAACGTGAGAGATATTCAACGTGGGAGGTATTAACGTGAGAGATATTCAACGTGTGAGATATTAACGTGAGAGATATTCAACGTGTGAGATATTCAACGTGTGAGATATTAACGTGAGAGATATTCAACGTGTGAGATATTAACGTGGGAGATATTAACGTGGGAGATATTAACGTGAGAGATATTCAACGTGTGAGATATTCAACGTGTGAGATATTAACGTGAGAGATATTAACGTGTGAGATATTCAACGTGTGAGATATTAACGTGACAGATATTAACGTGAGAGATATTAACGTGGGAGATATTCAACGTGGGAGATATTCAACGTGTGAGATATTAACATACAAAAAGTGGAAATGTGAGCTATCTCAGCTGAATGGCTACATCTACATTCGTAAAGTTACCAATAGGTGTCTCACCGTCAGGTATTTCAGTGTCTCACCGTCAGGTATTTCAGCGTCTCACCGTCAGGTATTTCAGTGTCTCACCGTCAGGTATTTCAGTGTCTCACCGTCAGGTATTTCAGTGTCTCACCGTCAGGTATTTCAGTGTCTCGCCGTCAGGTATTTCAGTGTCTCACCGTCAGGTATTTCAGTGTCTCGCCGTCAGGTATTTCAGTGTCTCGCCGTCAGGTATTTCAGTGTCTCACCGTCAGGTATTTCAGTGTCTCACCGTCAGGTATTTCAGTGTCTCATCGTCAGGTATTTCAGTGTCTCACCGTCAGGTATTTCAGTGTCTCACCGTCAAGTATTTGAGTGTCTAATCTTTCAGTGTCTCAACGTCAAATATTTGACTGTCTAATCTTTCAGTGTCTCTCCATCAGGTATTTGAGTGTCTAATCTTTCAGTGTCTCACCGTCAGGTATATGAGTGTCTAATCTTTTAGTGTCTCAACGTCAAGTATTTCAATGTCTAATCTTTCAGTGTCTCAACGTCAGGTATTTGAGTGTATACTCTTTCAGTGTCTCTCCATCAGGTATTTGAGTGTCTAATCTTTCAGTGTCTCTCCATCAGGTATTTGACTGTCTAATCTTTCAGTGTCTTTCCATCAGGTATTTGAGTGTCTAATCTTTCAGTGTCTCAACGTCAGATATTTGACTGTCTAATCTTTCAGTGTCTCTCCATCAGGTATTTGAGTGTCTAATCTTTCAGTGTCTCACCGTCAAGTATTTGAGTGTCTAATCTTTCAGTGTCTCACCGTCAGGTATTTGAGTGTCTAATCTTTCAGTGTCTCACCGTCAAGTATTTCAATGTCTAATCTTTCAGTGTCTCAACGTCAGGTATTTGAGTGTCTAATCTTTCAGTGTCTCAACGTCAGGTATTTGAGTGTCTAATCTTTCAGTGTCTTACTGTCAAGTATTTGAGTGTCTAATCTTTCCGTGTCTCGCCGTCATGTATTTGATTGTCTGCGCGATCCTGCATGCAGCTAGAAGTCACGAGTATTCGATCTGATCTGACACGTGACGTCTCACTCTGCGCCAATGTCTAGCAATCTCCCTGAGCCTGTCTTGTCAGGTTGGCACCGACCAGCCATTGTTATACTCAAGATCACTTTCAACAATTGTTTTTGCTGTCTTCGTTGGAGAGATGTTCTAACCAGGATGTGTTCTTTCAGTTGAGCGTTTTATCCTTATTGTTGTTGTTGTTTTAAATTGAATGAGCTTATATTATTTTGTTTTTATTTTTTATTTGTTTTTGCAAATTGTCATCATCATCGTGTGCCTTCTCCGCAACGAAGGTTGGATACCATGGATCGCCATTCTACTCTGTCTCTCGCTTTGATGGTGCAGGCTGTCATAGTTTGACTTGTCCATCTTTTGATGTTACTCGTCCATGTTAGTCTTGGTCTGCCTCTGACTCTTTTACGTTTTTTTCCCTTCCAATATTACTTTTAGTAGGCTGTTGTGTCTTTTAACATGCCCCAAAAATTTCATTTGTCTTGTTTTAATTGTATTTAGTAGTTCTCTTTTTATTTTCAGTTGTTTTAAAACTTCATCGTTTGTTTTCTTTTCTTTCCATTCAATTCTACCTATTCTTCTATAAATCCACATTTCAAAGACTTCAATTTTCTGTTCTGATTTCTTGTCTAATGTCCATGTTTCTGCACCATACAGGAATACCGAGAAGATGTAACATTTTGCCATTCTTAGTTTCAGCCCTGCTGATATTTTTTTTTTGTTGTTAGTATATTTTTCGTGGCATTAAAATTACTTTTTGCCATATCTATTCTTTTGTTTATTTCAATTTTACATTTTCCATCATTGGTAATTGCAAGTTGTAGCGTTCATTTTACCCCACTGGCTGTTGCTTTTTCCTATTGAATTCCTATTGAATATTTTGTATGTCTACTATTGAGTACTTTGTCTTTGTGTCTCCTATTGAATATTTTGTATGTCTACTATTGAGTACTTTGTCTTTGTGTCTCCTATTGAATATTTTGTATGTCTACTATTGAGTACTTTGTCTTTGTGTCTCCTATTGAATATTTTGTATGTCTACTATTGAATACTTTGTCTTTTTGTCTCCTATTGAATATTTTGTATGTCTACTATTGAATACTTTGTCTTTTTGTCTCCTATTGAATATTTTGTATGTCTACTATTGAGTACTTTGTATTTTTGTCTCCTATTGAATATTTTGTATGTCTACTATTGAGTACTTTGTCTTCACTCTGTCACAAGTGCTTATATATCACATTGTTGTCCGTCAATCGTTTGTTTATCTCCCCCCTCTATCTATCTCACTCCAGATTTAGTTTGCCTGTAACTTTCTTCAGTCTCATTCATTAGACTGTCTGTTTTTATCTTATCTCTCAGCATCTTGTCATTGTCTATCTTATACCCTAATCTGTCTTATGTCCTTTTCTGTTCATATCCCGTCCTTGTCTATCTTATACCCTAATCTGTCTTATGTCCTTTTCTGTTCATATCCCGTCCTTGTCTATCTTATACCCTAATCTGTCTTATGTCCTTTTCTGTTCATATCCCGTATCACGCTCTTGTCTGTCTGTATCACACCATTGTCTGTCTGTACACACCATTGCCTGTCTGTATAACACCACTGTCTGTCTGTATCACGCCATTGTCTGTCTGTATCACGCCATTGGCTGTATCACACTATTGTATGTCTGTATCACCCCATTGTCTGTCTGTATAACACCATTATATGTCTGTATCACCCCATTATCTGTCTGTATCACCACATTGTCTCTCTGTATCACACCATTGTCTGTCTGTATCATGCCATTGTCTGTCTGTATCACCCCATTGTCTGTCTGTATCACGCCATTGTCTGTCATTGTCTCTCTGTATCACCCCTTAGTTGTCATTTCTAGACCCACTTTTATGCCACTCATACTTGACTTATTTTAACTGCCAGCAACTGACCAACGTTATGTTACCTGTATGACTAATGTACATCGATCACATACGTGTAATATGTGAAAATTGCCAGATTGTCTTAAAAAAAATAAAAACTTATTTTCAAAGTCTGCGCATTTCTCAATGTCTGTAATTCTTAGTCTATGTAACTATTATTCTATGAATCTAACTTGTCTCTGTTTCTCTTTGTGTTTCTGTCACTCGTACTGTCTGTTTTATTCTGTGTCATTGTTGTTTAGCTGTCATTATCGTCTTACTTCTTGTCTACTTTTGACTGGGTGTCTCTACCACTCTTACATCTTGTCTACTTTTGACAAGGTGTCTCTACCACTCTTACATCTTGTCTACTTTTGACTGGGTGTCTCTACCACTCTTACATCTTGTCTACTTTTGACAAGGTGTCTCTGCCACTCTTACATCTTGTCTACTTTTGACAAGGTGTCTCTGCCACTCTTACATCTTGTCTACTTTTGACTGGGTGTCTCTACCACTCTTACATCTTGTCTACTTTTGACAAGGTGTCTCTGCCACTCTTACATCTTGTCTACTTTTGACTGGGTGTTTCTACCACTCTTACTTCTTGTCTACTTTTGACTGGGTGTCTCTACCACTCTTACAGCTTGTCTACTTTTGACTGGGTGTCTCTACCACTCTTACTTCTTGTCTACTTTTCACTGGGTGTCTCTGCCACTCTTACAGCTTGTCTACTTTTCACTGGGTGTCTCTACCACTCTTAAAGCTTGTCTACTTTTCACTGGGTGTCTCTGCCACTCTTACAGCTTGTCTACTTTTGACTGGGTGTCTCTGCCACTCTTACAGCTTGTCTACTTTTCACTGGGTGTCCCTGCCACTCTTACAGCTTGTCTACTTTTCACTGGGTGTCTCTGCCACTCTTACTTCTTGTCTACTTTTCACTGGGTGTCTCTGCCACTCTTACAGCTTGTCTACTTTTCACTGGGTGTCTCTGCCACTCTTACATCTTGTCTACTTTTGACTGGGTGTTTCTACCACTCTTACTTCTTGTCTACTTTTGACTGGGTGTCTCTACCACTCTTACAGCTTGTCTACTTTTGACTGGGTGTCTCTACCACTCTTACTTCTTGTCTACTTTTCACTGGGTGTCTCTGCCACTCTTACAGCTTGTCTACTTTTCACTGGGTGTCTCTACCACTCTTAAAGCTTGTCTACTTTTCACTGGGTGTCTCTGCCACTCTTACAGCTTGTCTACTTTTGACTGGGTGTCTCTGCCACTCTTACAGCTTGTCTACTTTCACTGGGTGTCTCTGCCACTCTTACAGCTTGTCTACTTTTCACTGGGTGTCTCTGCCACTCTTACTTCTTGTCTACTTTTCACTGGGTGTCTCTGCCACTCTTACTTCTTGTCTACTTTTCACTGGGTGTCTCTGCCACTCTTACAGCTTGTCTACTTTTCACTGGGTGTCTCTGCCACTCTTACTTCTTGTCTACTTTTGACTGGGTGTCTCTGCCACTCTTACAGCTTGTCTACTTTTCACTGGGTGTCTCTGCCACTCTTACAGCTTGTCTACTTTTCACTGGGTGTCTCTGCCACTCTTACTTCTTGTCTGCTTTTCACTGGGTGTCTCTACCACTCTTACATCTTGTCTACATTTCACTCGGTGTCTCTACCACTCTTACATCTTGTCTACTTTTCACTGGGTGTATCTGCCACTCTTACAGCTTGTGTACTTTTCACTGGGTGTCTGCCACTCTTACATCTTGTCTACTTTTGACTGGGTTTCTCTGCCACTCTTACATCTTGTCTACTTTTGACTGGGTGTCTCTGCCACTCTTACTTCTTGTGTACTTTTGACTAGGTGTCTCTACCACTCTTACAGCTTGTCTACTTTTCACTGGGTGTCTCTACCACTCTTAAAGCTTGTCTACTTTTCACTGGGTGTCTCTGCCACTCTTACAGCTTGTCTACTTTTGACTGGGTGTCTCTGCCACTCTTACAGCTTGTCTACTTTTCACTGGGTGTCTCTGCCACTCTTACAGCTTGTCTACTTTTCACTGGGTGTCTCTGCCACTCTTACTTCTTGTCTACTTTTCACTGGGTGTCTCTGCCACTCTTACTTCTTGTCTACTTTTCACTGGGTGTCTCTGCCACTCTTACAGCTTGTCTACTTTTCACTGGGTGTCTCTGCCACTCTTACTTCTTGTCTACTTTTGACTGGGTGTCTCTGCCACTCTTACAGCTTGTCTACTTTTCACTGGGTGTCTCTGCCACTCTTACAGCTTGTCTACTTTTCACTGGGTGTCTCTGCCACTCTTACTTCTTGTCTGCTTTTCACTGGGTGTCTCTACCACTCTTACATCTTGTCTACATTTCACTCGGTGTCTCTACCACTCTTACATCTTGTCTACTTTTCACTGGGTGTATCTGCCACTCTTACAGCTTGTGTACTTTTCACTGGGTGTCTGCCACTCTTACATCTTGTCTACTTTTGACTGGGTTTCTCTGCCACTCTTACATCTTGTCTACTTTTGACTGGGTGTCTCTGCCACTCTTACTTCTTGTGTACTTTTGACTAGGTGTCTCTACCACTCTTACATCTTGTCTATTTTTGACTAGTTGTCTCTACCACTCTTACATCTTGTCTTTGACTGGATGTCTCTACCACTCATACATCTTGTCTTTGTTTGACTATGTGTCTCTGCCACTCTTACATCTTGTCTATTCTTCACTGGGTGTCTCTGCCACTCCTACATCTTTTCTATTTTAGACTGTCTCTGCCACTCTTACATCTTGTCTGTTGTTGATTGCGTCTCAGTCATCCTTAATGATTGTCAATTTATAACCAAATCTCTATTACTCCAACTCCATGTATATATATTTGACTGTGTGCCAGTCTTTCCCTGTTAGTTATCTAACAAATTATCTCTGCATGTTGTTCTCAATGTCAGCTTGTCACCCCACAATCATATCTTGCTAAGTGTATCTGTCTGTTTGACTATTAGCTTCCTCTTTGAGATGTAACATTCTATGTCATTCCTCTTCCTTCTTTGTAACTTCCTTATAACTGAAACCTCTTATATTTCAAATTTAAATGTATAAGTATCTTGTCTTTTCTTCTTCCTCTTATTTTCTTAATCTAGTTCTCTTTTTTTATACTCTGTGTTTTTCTTTTTTCATCATATAATCCTCTCCGTTCTCTGTTATTTGGATGATGTCCACCGTTAGCAGTTTCAGTGATCTACTGCACTGTGCTGGTCATGTTGTAGATTATTTCTTCAAAAGATAAATGTCCATTCTATTGGGGGGTCATCATCGAGTGACGTCTTCGCAACGAAGGTTGGCTACCATGGATCGCCATTCCACCATGTTTCTTGCTTTGATGGTGCAGGTTGTCATAGATTGACTTGTCCATCTTTTAATGTTACTCGTCCATGTTAGTCTTGGTCTGCCTCTGTCTCTTTTACCTAGTATTTTCCCTTCGAATATTATTTTCAGTATGCTGTTGTGTCTTTTAACGCGCCCCAAAAATTTCATTTGTCTTGACTTAATTGTATTTAGTAGTTCTCTTTTTATTTTTAGTTGTTTTAAGAGAGGACATTCAGGATATGTTGTGTTAGCATCTTGCTGTCTCATTGCACTGGAACTGTTTCATTCACTGCGTGATGTTTGTTCTCAGAGAGTAGTCCGTGTCGTGATGTGCATGGATTGGGATTCCTTATCCTAGAGCTGGTTAGCTGGTGGGAGTGGCGTGAGATCTGGAATACAGTTGAGCTCTTCGCCATATCTATCTGTTCGCCTGCTTGTAATTTGGTCTGTTTGCCTTTTTTTCTATTTGAGTGCTTCCATTTATTTGCATTTCATATTTCCTTATTTTTCAACCTAAATTTCGGCTCGTTCATCCCTTTCCGTCTATTCCTTCATCTTCTTTTTCTGTCAATATCTCTTTATATGCTTATCTGTCTGTCTGTCTATAACCATTTGTTTTATCCGTCTCGGTTGGGGCAGACATGGACAAGCACACACACCTCTTCATTGTATTTTGTTTTCACGGATTGTTCCCCCTTTTCTAATTCTTTTTTTCCTTCATCTTCTTCTTTTCTTCCTTCATCTTCCTCTTTTTTTCCTTCATCTTCTTCTTTTCTTCCTTCATCTTGTTTTCTTCCTTCATCTTCTTCTTTTTTTCCTTCATCTTCTTTTTTTCCTTCATCTTCTTCTATTCTTCCTTCATCTTCTTCTTTTTTTCCTTCATATTCTTTTCTTCCTTAATCTTCTTCTTTTTTTCCTTCATATTCTTTTCTTCCTTTATCTTCTTCTTTTTTCCTTCATCTTCTTTTTTTCCTTCATCTTCTTTTTTTTCCTTCATCTTCTGCTTTTTTCCTTCATCTTCTTTTTTCCTTCATCTTCTTTTTTTTCCTTCATCTTCTTTTTTTCCTTCATCTTCTTCTTTTTTTCCTTCATCTTCTTTTTTTCCTTCATCTTCTTTTTTCCTTCATCTTCTTTTTTTCGTCCATATTCTTTTCTTCCTTCATCTTCTTCTTTTTTTCCTTCATCTTCTTTCTTCCTTCATCTTCTTCTTTTCTTCCTTCATCTTCTTTTTTCCTTCATCTTCTTCTTTTTTCCTTCATCTTCTTCTTTTCTTCCTTCATCTTCTTCTTTTTTTCCTTTATTTTCTTTTTTTCCTTCATCTTCTTTTTTTCCTTCATCTTCTTCTTTTTTCTTCCTTCATCTTCTTTTTTTCCTTAATCTTTTTCTATTTTTTCCTTCATCTTCTTCGTTTCTTCCTTCATCTTCTTCTTTTTTCCTTCATCTTCTTTTCTTCCTTCATCTTCTTCTTTTTTTTCCTTCATCTTCTTCTTTTCTTCCTTCGTCTTCTTCTTTTTTTCTTTCATCTTGTTCTATTTTTCCTTCATCTTCTTCTTTTTTTCCTTCATCTTCTTCTTTTTTCCTTCATCTTCTTTTTTTCCTTCATCTTCTTCTTTTTTTCCTTCATCTTCTTTTTTCCATCTTCTTTCTTTCCTTCATCTTCTTCTTTTTTTCCTTCAACTTCTTCTTTTTTCCTTCATCTTCTTCTTTTTTTCAATCTTCTTTTTTCCTTCATCTTCTTCTTTCTTTCCTTCATCTTCTTTTTTTCCATCTTCTTTTTTCCATCTTCTTTTTTTCCTTCATCTTCTTCTTTTCTTCCTTCATCTTCTTCTTTTTTTTCCTTCACATCTTCTTTTTTTTCCTTCACATCTTCTTCTTTTTCTTCTTCTTCATCTTCAGCGTTCAAGTCTTATGATCATGCGACCTTGACTCTTTGTCCTGTTTCATAACTAACCCCTGTATATTTATATTAGTTATTCCACCCTCCCTTACTTTTCTGACATACTTATTTTTTCTCACGTTTCCACACTTTTCTGTCCCTTGCTCTCATTCCCCACACCTTTCTCTCCCTTACTCTTATTCCCCTCACATTTCTCTCCCGTACTCTCATTCCCCTCACATTTCTTTCCCTTACTCTCATTCCCCACATCTTTCTCTCCCTTACTCTCATTCCCCACATCTTTCTTTCCCTTACTTTCATTCCCCACATCTTTCTCTTCCTTACTCTCATTCCCCACATCTTTCTCTCCCTTACTCTCATTCCCCACATCTTTCTCTCCCTTACTCTCATTCCCCACATCTTTCTCTCCCTTACTCTCATTCCCCACATATTTCTCTCCCTTACTCTCATTCCCCACATCTTTCTTTCCCTTACTTTCATTCCCCACATCTTTCTTTCCCTTACTCTCATTCCCCACATCTTTCTCTCCCTTACTCTCATTCCCCTCACGTTTCTCTCCCGTACTCTCATTCCCCACGTTTTTCTCTTCCTTGCTCTCATTCCCCGCTCTTTTCTCTCCCTTACTCTCATTCCCCGCTCTTTTCTCTCCCTTACTCTCATTCCCCACGTTTTTCTCTCCCTTACTCTCATTCCCCGCTCTTTTCTCTCCCTTACTCTTATTCCCCACGTTTTTCTCTCCCTTTCTCTCATTCCCCACGTTTTTCTCTCCCTTACTCTCATTCCCCGCTCTTTTCTCTCCCTTACTCTCATTCCCCACGTTTTTCTCTCCCTTACTCTCATTCCCCACGTTTTTCTCTCCCTTACTCTCATTCTCCACGATTTTCTCTCCCTTACTCTCATTCCCCACGTTTTTCTCTCCCTTACTCTCATTCCCCACATCTTTCTCTCCCTTACTCTCATTCCCCACGTTTTTCTCTCCCTTACTCTCATTCCCCACGTTTTTCTCTCCCTTACTCTCATTCCCCACGTTTTTCTCTCCCTTACTCTCATTCCCCACGTTTTTCTCTCCCTTACTCTCATTCCCCGCTCTTTTCTCTCCCTTACTCTCATTCCCCACGTTTTTCTCTCCCTTACTCTCATTCCCCACGTTTTTCTCTCCCTTACTCTCATTCCCCACGTTTTTCTCTCCCTTACTCTCATTCCCCACGTTTTTCTCTCCCTTACTCTCATTCCCCACGTTTTTCTCTCCCTTACTCTCATTCCCCGCTCTTTTCTCTCCCTTACTCTCATTCCCCGCTCTTTTCTCTCCCTTACTCTCATTCCCCACGTTTTTCTCTCCCTTACTCTCATTCCCCGCTCTTTTCTCTCCCTTACTCTCATTCCCCACGTTTTTCTCTCCCTTACTCTCATTCCCCACGTTTTTCTCTCCCTTACTCTCATTCTCCACGTTTTTCTCTCCCTTACTCTCATTCCCCGCTTTTTTCTCTCCCTTACTCTCATTCCCCACGTTTTTCTCTCCCTTACTCTCATTCCCCGCTTTTTTCTCTCCCTTACTCTCATTCCCCACGTTTTTCTCTCCCTTACTCTCATTCCCCGCTTTTTTCTCTCCCTTACTCTCATTCCCCACGTTTTTCTCTCCCTTACTCCTCTCATTCCCCGCTTTTTTCTCTCCCTTACTCTCATTCCCTCACGTTTCTCTCCCGTACTCTCATTCCCCACGTTTTTCTCTTCCTTACTCTCATTCCCCACGTTTTTCTCTCCCTCACTCCTCTCATTCCCCACGTTTTTCTCTCCTTACTCTCATTCCCCGCTCTTTTCTCTCCCTTACTCTCATTCCCCACGTTTTTCTCTCCCTTACTCTCATTCCCCGCTCTTTTCTCTCCCTTACTCTCATTCCCCACGTTTTTCTCTCCCTTACTCTCATTCCCCACGTTTTTCTCTCCCTTACTCTCATTCTCCACGTTTTTCTCTCCCTTACTCTCATTCCCCGCTTTTTTCTCTCCCTTACTCTCATTCCCCACGTTTTTCTCTCCCTTACTCTCATTCCCCGCTTTTTTCTCTCCCTTACTCTCATTCCCCACGTTTTTCTCTCCCTTACTCTCATTCCCCGCTTTTTTCTCTCCCTTACTCTCATTCCCCACGTTTTTCTCTCCCTTACTCCTCTCATTCCCCGCTTTTTTATCTCCCTTACTCTCATTCCCTCACGTTTCTCTCCCGTACTCTCATTCCCCACGTTTTTCTCTTCCTTACTCTCATTCCCACGTTTTTCTTTCCCTTACTCCTCTCATTCCCCACGTTTTTCTCTCCCTTACTCTCATTCCCCACGTTTTTCTCTCCCTTACTCTCATTCCCCACGTTTTTTCTCCCTTACTCTCATTCCCCACGTTTTTCTCTCCCTTACTCTCATTCCCCACGTTTTTCTCTCCCTTACTCTCATTCCCCGCTCTTTTCTCTCCCTTACTCTCATTCCCCACGTTTTTCTCTCCCTTACTCTCATTCCCCACGTTTTTCTCTCCCTTACTCTCATTCCCCACGTTTTTCTCTCCCTTACTCTCATTCCCCACGTTTTTCTCTCCCTTACTCTCATTCCCCGCTCTTTTCTCTCCCTTACTCTCATTCCCCACGTTTTTCTCTCCCTTACTCTCATTCCCCACGTTTTTCTCTCCCTTACTCTCATTCCCCACGTTTTTCTCTCCCTTACTCTCATTCCCCGCTTTTTCTCTCCCTTACTCTCATTCCCCACGTTTTTCTCTCCCTTACTCTCATTCCCCACGTTTTTCTCTCCCTTACTCTCATTCCCCACGTTTTTCTCTCCCTTACTCTCATTCCCCACGTTTTTCTCTCCCTTACTCTCATTCCCCACGTTTTTCTCTCCCTTACTCTCATTCCCCGCTTTTTTCTCTCCCTTACTCTCATTCCCCACGTTTTTCTCTCCCTTACTCTCATTCCCGCTTTTTTCTCTCCCTTACTCTCATTCCCCACGTTTTTCTCTCCCTTACTCTCATTCCACACTCCTTTTTCTAAAAAAAAAATAAATAAATAAAGTCACGTAACAGCCTACCCTGCCTTATGAAGCTCTCTCCCTTGCATACAGAGACACACATAAATTACCCAATATGTATCTTTGTAACATCGTCACATTTGTGTAATTTTGTTCTGTTTCTTGACAAATATATTTCATTGCTACTGCCACCATCACTACGTGTCTTATACTTTTTCCTGGTCCGGGTGTCTATTCAGAACTAACTAGAACCATACGTTAGGTGAGGCCCTGTTTGATATTGATAACCAGTTGTGGGTACAGGCGTCAAGATACATAGACATGCGAAGCTGCTTTAAAGTTGATGATAATGACAATTTAAAGAAAAGGGAAAAAGTGGTATGGTAACAGCTTTACATAGGCGAGAAACAAAACAAAAGTAGAACGACGTTTCGGTTAAAATGCCTTCAGCAGGAATAACAAACCACAGCACAAAAATATATAAGAATATACACAGAAATCTAACTACATGGCGATAATATGCTAGACTCCCAAAAAGATCCTGCTGAGGCCTTTTGGTCGAAATGTCGTTCTACTTTTGTTTTGTTTCTCATCTACGTAAAGCTGTTACCTTACCCTTTTTTTTAAATTGTCATCATCTTCATTGATATCGTGTTGTGTTTGTTGCTATTTGAACAGGTAGACTCCAGAGACTGGCACTAGGACATTTTTACCCTCTCGGAAGAAAACACTCGTGCAGAGACGATCGAGATGCGTGGCTAAACCCTCGATGATCAGCTCGTGTTATTGCATTTTAGTTAGCAGCGTCACGGCTTCGTTGAGATTTGAATATTGATTGGTCATATAGACATCGCGTGAACACCACAAACAATTATGTTGGAGGTCACACACCTTTCGCGTAATGTAGGTAAGGAGTGTTAACATGAAGATCAAATATGACAAAACTTGCGAGTTTGTAACTTTCACAGGTGGTGTCATGTCATTTAACACTTATTAGTCTTCATTTGTCGGAAAATGTATATACGAGGTTCGGGTGAACTGGATTCATGTCATTAATATATGATGCTTCAATAAGCACCGTTGGGATAACCAGATATGCAATCGAGTCATTTCTAATACTAGATATTTACAGGTTGACCAATCAGATTATTCAAACGATATTCGATGTTCGTGATAAAATGAGCTTTTATTATTTACATTTTAAGCTTTCACTAACTGCATTTCTTTTATATGATATACCCATACCAGTGGTGCAGTTTATTTCGTAGCGCGGTGATAAATATTGGTGTATGTAGTTGAATTGTTTGGCTCATTCCTGTGGGGCTGCCTTGTACGAATGGAGCCATTGACTGTACATGTTTGTTAGACATTGGTGTTCCACTTTTGCCAGACTACAGTAGTACTTGGTGATATAAGGGCCAGTAGTACTTGGTGATATAAGGACCAGTAGTGTTTGGTGACATAAGGGCCAGTAGTACTTGGTGATATAAGGGCTAATAAGCTCACATAAAACAAGTGTACACTTAAAGTGTAGGCCGGTAAATGCTTACTAATTATGTAAGCACCCTAGATGAATGTATTCACCATTACATTACATATGTATGGCATGGCGTGTTCGTGTAACTTAATAATATGTTACGGGGATATTACACTTGATCTAATGTGGTTTTACAGCCAGTGAGGTACAGACAAATCACGAACGTGGGCAGCTGTTTGTCGTCGTCTTTGTTCTGGCACCATGGGTTGTCGTCACAGTCACGTAGAAGAGCCAGACGACTCCAACGTGGAGGCACTTCGATACAGCCGACGGCGGCCGACAAATCTCAAGCGAAGTAAACGT